>UNPT01000402.1:0-46490 GCA_900536445.1 Hymenoscyphus occultus | reverse complement strand
TATCAGTGGTAATACCCGCCTCGTCTTCTTCAAAATCCACATTATCCTCAATACCATAATCCTCACTTGCAACCTCGTCTGCCGTGTGGTATGTGGCCGTCCGAAGGTTTCGACGCTGGCGTAGCTCCATACTACTGACTTCCACTACTTCTGGCTCTTCAGGAGTGTCGAGCACCTCGGGTTCGATTGAAGGAAGAGCATCAGGATCGTCGGCGAAAGCAAAAGGATCAATTTCTCGAGTATATTTGCCCACGGTCATGTTGGGCAGGTCTTTGATCTTGATCTGCGAGTCCTCGGATCCGTCAGGATTAAGTGAAAGACCCACCTATTTGCAGATTAGTAGAAATCCAAAAGCATAGAGAATATGAGTACTTACGTTTCTGAACGTCTTAATTATCGTCTGCTTATGCTCCGCATGCAGACGATCCACGGCCTTTGCAACCCAGTGTGTCAACAAGATCCGACGGTCGCTCTTTGAGAATTTGCCGCTCTTCCACTGCTCTGGATAGGCGTCATAATGTACTTCCTCTTCCTCTCGACAATACGCCTTGATGAGGTAATTACAGGAGATATCTACGACTTGAACGTAGCCTGTTGTACCGCCAGGAATCATAGATGTTGTGACGTTCAGATCCTTGAGAGTTTGGCGGAGTTTGAGGGTCTGTTGAGTCTGAGTCTTACACTTCTTTTTCGCCGCAGGAGTCTCTTTTGCAGGGACCTTTCGATCTCTAGTTTTGTATCCTGCGAAGGCGTCTAAAGAGAGAAGACGTGGCTCCTTTTCTCCTGGTGCTTCGACAGTTGCCCATCGATATTAGTTCTTCAGCCAGCGAATCGTCTCTTCCGTATTGCAATACGCCTTCTCGTTAAAAATAACATCAACTCCTTCATAGTATTTGAGAACCTCAAGCTGGCGGCTCTTGTTCCCCTTTCCTGGCTTTCCTGCAAACATCAAAAGTGGCTTGCAGTGCTTGAGTCCGTCCGCAGAGATATAGAGTTGAAGTGTCGCCTGTCGTTTATCCTAGCCTGATTGTCCTACAGATTTGAGAAACACTGTCTTGTTTCCGCGATGGTCGTATGTGCGACCAGACGAGAGAAAGTCGAATGCCATGGGTGTCTGATCCGTATTACCGATATTCGACAAGAGGAATCGTCCTACGCGTTTGGCTCCGTCTCGATCTTTTAGAGGCTCGGATTCTAGCATGACAATGGTGTTGCGGCGATTAAATTGAAGCCAACCTTGAATAGTACCCCTTAACTCCTCAGGAGCCTTTTGAGCTCTCTTGGTTTTGTAACGAAGGCTGATATTAAAGCGACGAAGAAAGGCTTGAAACTAGGCATTTGAGAACTTGAAACTAAGATCCGTATGTTTCTTGGTGAGTGGATCTTGCATAGTACGATGAGGGTATAGGATACGATATTGCTCCCTCGAATGGCGTACCATCCACCTGTAAGTAATCCTCCTGCCTTCTTTTCTAGCTGTTAAGAATATTGTATATACTAAGCGTTCTATTTTAGGTTCCTTGCCTTGTCCGATCTTTCGAACTCTCCGTACACCTGTCTTTGCACTTCGAATCCTACTCTTATACCGAATCTAATTGTTTAGTATAATAGGGGTTATCTTCAGCTTTTTAGCGGCGGCATATCGAGAGATAGGAATCGGATCGCCACCAGTGGTTCTTGTCCAAGTATACAAAGTATAATAAACAGCTTTAAGTTTGTGCTCTCTGGTATAGCTCACTCTTGTCAAGGTTTGCCTAGTTCTGTTAGATCAAGGAAGCGGGGTAAAAGGCGGGGTTATTTACCTATCTCCACTAGCATCAAAAGACTCGACAAGCTCCCCTCTCTCGAGTCTAAAGGTATTAAAAGCCTCGATTATATCGGTCTCTTTCGATCCTCTAACCCACAACCTGTCCATGCCGTCGTTAAGATAAGGAATTCGTATACGCTCTACTAGACGTGGACTAGGTTTTGGAGCTTGTTTTTCAGCATTTGCAAAGGCCTCTACAATTGTAGGTTGACGAGGATCCGCAACAGATTTAGAAGGTTCAGCTGAAAGAGTTGGAGTTCGAGCAGATTGAGGAATAGTGGTTTGACGGAAGGTTTTTGGAGTGTATTTAGTACTCCTGGCGGCATCGATTAAGCGACGTCTCTCTCGTAGAGACATGGGATTCTCTGTAACAGAAGTGGTTGAAGACATTGTGATTGTATAAATTGATATGAGAAAGTGTATTAAAGTAGTTACTGTTGTAATGATTGTGTTGAGGTCTCTAGAAGCTAGGAAAGTGGACTTTATATAGGGGTAGATGTGATTGTAATCACTCGCTTAATTTATGACTTGCCCCCTACAACCACCCTATAGCCACCATTTGGAATGATTTCAAGACCTATTCCTTGTCTTATTCTCTATACAAAAATGTACTTAATCTTAGACGTGGAATGGGCCTGAACGACTAGACAGGTTGGACGTGGTTGGGAGTAAAACATAGGATAACGAGGTTGGTTAACCCAGCCATCTCGAAAAAAGTGGGGCAAATTATGCTTCAAGATATTAGATTTTTTACAAGATAAGGTTCATTTTGGCCTCAAAACTAACTTTTTATTTATAAGATGGTATTTTGTATTCTAATTAATACGGTAGGAAGTTTTTAGGTAGGACTAACTAAATCGTAGTAGCGGACTAAAATTTAGTAGTACCGAGAGCTGGTATATAAATCGTTAGTTATATAACAAAATAAAAAAAACTTATACGACAAGCTAAACAGTAGTGCATTTGTTTTGTCAGAGTAGTACAAATTATATATTAAACTAGAAAGATATGCACGGGGTCTCGGGGTCATAGAAAAAGTGGTAAAGTTTAGAATTTGCACGTAATATGTACACCCAACTTATACGAGCCAAACAGGCCCTTAATGCGATTTCGAATGAAGCAAATACTATGTAATTCCGTAATCCCAACTACCGTATCCCACTTCCAATGAAGTGAGTTATGAAGTACTGTAACATGCCGAATATACGCCGAAGACGTATGACAAGATAAGCGGCAGTCTTGGCACTAGCCTGAAGCCGCCACAAGGAGCTGGTGGGAGATCGGCTTAAGACTGGCATCTTCAGCCACTTCAGCCACTTTAGGCGCGTGAATATCGCGGGGCAATATCTCTAGTGGGCTCTTCATCCCAACGAACCGTCGTAAGAATAGCAACCGAATTCTCATAGCGACCGACTCGATAATACTTGACTCAAGTTGGGACAAGATTCTTGGATCCGCTTGGGTATCTGGATATCAGATATTTTCACAATGGGCCATCTAGTTACGCTCGCGACATGTTCTTTGAACCAATGGGTATGACACACAAGAAGCAATAGGGACAGAAGTGCTAATTCAGTCACGCAGGCTCTAGACTTTGTGGGAAATCAGGCCAGAATCATTGAGTCGATCCGTCAGGCTAAGGCTAAAGGAGCTTCGTCAGTGGTCCGCATGTAGAAAGCTGTCATATGGCTTAACTAACATTACGACAGACTTCGTATTGGACCTGAGCTTGAGATCACTGGCTATGGATGTCTCGACCATTTCTTGGAAAGCGACCTCTGCTTACATTCATGGGAGTCGCTGGCAGAGATACTCGACAATGAAGTTTGTGATGACATGCTGATCGATATCGGAATGCCGGTCAAGCATCGGAATGTTCTCTATAATTGCCGAGTCATCAGCTACAACAAAAAGATTGCTTTGATCAGACCCAAGCTTTCATTGGCAAATGAGTATGTTCATTCTCGAAATCTTTCTTAGGTTAAATTGCTGCTGACGTTATGAACAGCGGCAATTATTATGAGATGCGTTATTTCTCACCTTGGAAAGGTATGAAGAAGCTTCACTCATCTCGTCACATAACCGCTTTGCTAAGCCTGAACAGGAGAGAGAGTTGTAGAGGACTTCTATCTCCCCCGATGCATCACCAAAATCACTGGGCAGGATAAAGTCCGAATTGGAGATGCTCTAATTTCAACCCGGGATACTTGCATGGGGACCGAGACCTGTGAAGAATTATTTACACCACGAGCACCAAATATTGGCGCCGGTCTGGACGGTTGTGAGATCATTTCCAATTCGTCTGGTTCACACCATGAATTGAGAAAGCTCAATACCCGTATTGATCTTATCCGTGAAGCGACCCTCAAATCCGGTGGAATTTATTTGTATAGCAATCAACAAGGATGCGATGGTGACAGATTGTACTATGATGGTTGTGCTATGATCATTATTAATGGTCAAGTTGTGGCCCAGGGTAGCCAATTCTCTCTAGCAGATGTCGAGGTGGTTGTCGCAACTGTGGATCTAGAAGAGGTCCGCAGCTATCGATTTGCCAAATCCCGGGCTCTTCAAGCTATAGATCAACCATCATACGAGCGTGTGGAGGTTCCCATGAGTCTTTCTAGCGACTCGGATGAATTCAATCCACTGCTTAAGCCAAGTCTTCCTAGAGAAGTTCGATACCACACCCCAGAGGAAGAAATCGAGTTGGGTCCAGCGTCAGTAACTTCCCCTTCCATGGTGAGGACTTTACTGAATTATGAATAGTTGTTGGCTTTGGGATTACTTACGTCGCAGCAAACAAGCTGGTAAAATAACCCACTTTCCGAGAGTTTGAAGCTCTAAGCTGATCATTTTTAGGATTTTTCATCCCGCTATCGGGCGGTATTGACAGTTGCGCAACGAGTCTCATTGTATACTCCATGTGTCGTCTCGTCTACAAAGATATCACCGAGGATAAGAACAAACAAGTGATTAAAGATCTACGCCAGATTGCCGGAGAACCCTCTACATCAACTTGGCTGCCGAAGTCCGCGGAAGAAGTTTGCTCCCGTCTTTTTCACTCAGCATATAGTAAGTCTGCTCCCAGTTAAATTGCTAAAGCTCAACATCCTCCGCACTCATTATCGTTATGTAGTCGGATGACCCTCTGAAGGGTTCAGAGTATTTTACTAACGACGTGCAGTGGGAATGGCAACGAACTCTTCAGCAGAAACTCGTAAACGTGCAAAAGAACTTGCGCAGAGAATTGGCAGCTATCACTGCGACTTCGATATCGATTCCGTAGTTACTGCAATTACAAGCCTCTTTACAATGGTGACCCGTTTTACCCCACGCTACAAAATGCACGGTGGCACAAATGCAACCAATTTGGCTTTGCAAAATATCCAAGCTCGAACCAGAATGGTTCTTGCATATCTATTCGCACAGCTACTCCCAAGCGTTCGTCTAAGGAATCAATCCAATTCTGAAAACCCAAATCCAGGAAGTCTGTTAGTTCTTGGCTCGGCTAATGTGGATGAGAGTTTGAGAGGATACCTCACCAAGTACGATTGTTCTTCGGCAGATATCAACCCAATAGGAGGCATCTCAAAAACTGATCTCAAGCGGTTCATCATTCATGCAGCAGATCAATTCGATATGCCATCTCTCTATGAATTTATCGATGCTCCTCCTACAGCAGAGCTGGAACCCATCACGGATGATTATATTCAGAGCGATGAAGCAGACATGGGAATGTCATACGCTGAATTGAGTGTGTACGGAAATCTGCGTAAGCGAGATCACCTAGGCCCTTACGGAATGTGGTCGAAACTACTGCATTTATGGGGTGATAGACTGTCGCCACAACAGATCTACGAGAAGGTTCGCTTCTTTCATTGGTGTTATGGTATCAATCGCCACAAGATGACTACTCTTACTCCGTCATACCATGCTGAGCAGTATGGACCGGATGATAATAGGTATGATATGCGTCCGTTTCTCTACCCGGTGCTGGAGTGGCCATGGAGAAAGATTGAGAAGGTGATTGCTGGTATGGGAGAACGAGGAACGAAGGTTCCTGAGCAAGGCGACAAAAGTGAAACGAAGAAGACCTCTTAGATGGGTTGAAGAAAGAAGGTTGGTCTTGGCTTACTCGAAGACGACTTATAAACAGAATCAGAATCAAGCGTTTTCTGGGCAGCATGATGGTTATGAAAAGAACACCCGCCCACCCGGTTCTCACAAATTGATCTACTGCCATGCTTGATAGAAGATCCACGTGGCCTCAAAAATAACACACAGTTGCGTTTAGAAGTGGTTCCTTTTCGAAATAGGGTTGCTTGGCGAATATTAAAGTACCTCCTAAAATGCGTTTATTCTGTTCGGCCTACGGAGTACTGTATGGACATATTGTCGCGTACCAGTATGACTTTGCAACAAAAAACGATACTTGAGCACCGTGTTCATTTCACTTTTTAATATCTTTTCTCCTTCGAGCCCTTCTTTCTGGGAGCAGATTCGTCACAAGTCTTAGAAGTCAAACTTCTTGGAAAATCGTACATTGGACAGTCCCTTAAACAAACAGACCTGTCGAACGGAGGCTACTTCTGCGTTTAGTTTCAAGCGTTCGTTTTTTTCCTGGAAGCCCCCGGCTATTGTCTTTTGTCAGTCTTTTTTTCCTCCAAGAAAATCATCAGAAGTCCTCTCTCCACGTTTTACTTCGGGCTCAATTCAGATCGCGCAAAACAAGGTTTTCGATTGCCCGACATCTTCATGCATGTTTATATCAGGCAACTACTGGTACTACAGTACTGTATTGTGCTGTGAGCGAAAGGTGAGAAACGACTTCGGAAAGATCGGCTTATTCGTATTCTCGAGACATTCTTGTCAATCGCGTTACTTTGCAGTATGCTTGACCGTTCTCTTGCAGACACCTTTGCATTCGTCTGAACTCTTGCATGATCTGCGGTTGAGGCCATTCACATACGGGAGCAGGCCGACTTTCGGACGGTTCATATGCACGGAAATCCATTTTCCCAAAGATCTCTTGGTACTTGGTATCTCCTTCCCCATTTGTAGTGGAGCACAGCAATTTGCACGTGCAATAGAAAGCAGGACGAATCTTGTGATTTACCAACAAGATCTACTGGTATTTGCAGGCGAGGGTCCATCTAGATTTAGGGCAGGTCAGCGGGGCTGTTCATCGAGATGCTATGAGACCATGAAACAAGACACTAATCATCAGCGCTCGGGATCTCTGAGGCACCAACTGTGTCACCTGTCCAGCACTACTACACTAGGGTCTCAGCTCAACCCCATTCCACCACTCAAAATTGCCAGATTTAGGGCCATGCTAGTAGAAATCGAGGAGATCCTCTGGGATCAGACAGGTATCAGTACCATCTTATGATGCTACTGCAGCGATTGGTGGCGTTGAGCCCTCACGCCGTGGCCAAGTAGAGTAGGACGGCAGCCCATACCGGATTAACCCCACATACACCTTATTATTCGACGGATCCAGTCAATTTCAAGCTGCTTGCGAGTTTCTGTAGCAGAAGAACCAGCGGTAAAGTGGAATTTCGACACGGCACAAGATAACGGACGACGAGCAGACAATGCTCCGCGAGTTTTCCATATTTGTATATGTTCCAGGCCGACAAAGGTTGACATATGTCGCTTTCACGAATCCCTCTTAACCAAGTCTTCCGGGCCAAAGCCGACAGCACGAGTTCCAGTGG
Source organism: Hymenoscyphus occultus (assembly GCA_900536445.1). Classification (NCBI taxonomy): domain Eukaryota; kingdom Fungi; phylum Ascomycota; class Leotiomycetes; order Helotiales; family Helotiaceae; genus Hymenoscyphus; species Hymenoscyphus occultus. The sequence continues at coordinate 38,960 of UNPT01000402.1, read as the reverse complement.
TTCCCGTCCTTCCTTTGATTTTGAGCCCCGGGACGTGACCAACAAATCGTCCCCCACTTCCAGCATCTCCAGCTTCGACCCTGCGGACTTTGCACCGAAGGACATCACACCAAAGGATATTACACCACCGAGAGCACCAGCAAAAGATACTACAACCACAACCATTACACCACCGAAAGCACCGTCGAAGGACATCACACCGAAGGGCATAACACCTAAGGATATCACACCACCGAAAGCACCATCGAAAGATACTGCACCCAAGAAGGAGGTTCCAGCACCAGCTCCAGCACCAGCACCAGAGGCATCTGCACCAGCATCCCGAACTTTTTTACCTGGCCTTTTCACCAGCAAACCAAAACCAGTCGCTATGGCTTCCTCTACAGCTACCAACGGCAATGGGGCGGCGAACGGGAATGGAGCCGTGCGAGGGAACCGCAACCCCAAAATGCTCGAGTACGAACGACAGGCCGAAGAGCGCGCGCGAGAGCAGGATCGTATGGAAGAAGAACGCAATCAAATGGCAGCTGAAGCGTCGCGCATGCGACTAGAGCAGGAAAGAATCGCCCAAGAACAATACGAAATGGACCAGTACTATGAGGCGGAAGCCTTGAAGCATGCAGAGGAAGTCCGCGTACATCGGGAGGAGGTACGCAGGCACCAAGAAAGAGTAAGAGAGCACGCCAGAAAACTCCGAGATCATGAGGAGTCGTCGGCGGCCTTTGCTTCGTAGGTTCAATTCCTGAAGCCTGAAGCCCTTCCTCTTCAGGTGTTGAAGTGGATTTTGCTAACATTTTACCCTTCAGAGTGATAGCCATGCCCGCCAGACAGGCCAGAAGTAGACCGCCGGCGGCAGGCGGGAAAGCGAATGGTACTTGAAAAGCGTATGGACAGCGTCGATGAATACCAGATCCATGGGACGCATAACATCCATTCGTACCTAAAATCGGCTTCTTTATAAGAAGTCATGAGCGATACAGAACCACGGGTCAGACCAGCCTTGCAGCTTGCTTATCCAATGACCTTCGATTTCAAAGTCACATAAACGAAAGGAAACGTGTTGGCATTGATCTTATGTTACCATCTCTACCACTAAAACGTTCAGACTTGAAATATCCACTTGAGATAGGAGCAGGCCAGGATCTTAAGACCTTCGCCCAAATCCTTGGGTACATAGCGGCTTGAATTTTCAAGAATCGCACCCCGTATTGGCAGCCAAAAGTCAATTTCTTCAACTTGGCTTCCTCGTGGAATTGTTGGGTCGTTGCGCAAGGACGACGCACATTACCTGCCCACTTTCCCGGTTCTCGGAAGCTGCAACAACATGACTACATACATGGCAATAATTGGGACTTGATTAGAATAAGGTTTTTTCCGACTCCTGTCCAAATCACGACTGCCTATGGAGGGACAGACATGTGAAGGAGTCTCACACGATGTGAAATGGAATTCTAAGGCGGAGAGGCAGGACAATTCTTGTCTGTTCTTCATCACCATACTCATTACCAACACATAGAATGGAGTAATTAGAATGCATGGACAGGCGCATTTGATGGCATGTTTGGGAGTTATTTTGTTTCAGGGAAGAATTGTACGATAGGAATCATAGGACAACTAATGTAGAATAATCGAGAGAGCGTGTTAATATAGTCAGTCATCTTGCACTATTGAAACCCCAATGTTTTCGATGCTACCCCTCCTCTTGAATGTCTCAGCCCAGCCAATCACCCCACAATTCCCCCCAGCGCTCATCGAAATCAAGCTTTTTACCTCTTTTGGGAAATGTACAGTAAGGTCTTGCTACGTCATTTATACGTGGTTTATTTGGTTCGCTGTGGCTTGCCGAGCTACTGTGGGCTGATATCTCAGCTTACATTTCAGGTTATCAGATTGGATGGACCTGTTGATTTTGATGGGATATGGGTCACATGCGGATCCAAGATTGAATAATGGGATTCTGGTTTGCAGGCTGTTCACTAATACAGTATGATTCTGTATTTTACCCCACCATGACATCTAGAACATCTCCATCTCCATCCTCCCTCTAATAATCCCACCTATACAACTCACTTCCCACTCAACACCACCATAACATCTCACCATCTCACCATCTCACCATCTCACCATCTCACCATCTCACCATCTCACCATCTCACCATCTCACCATCTCAACCCACCCATCATGCCCCACAACAAAACCACCACACACCCCAAATTCTCCCACCTCCCCCTCAGCACCTCCGGCCCCGTCGAATGCGCCCTCACCGGCTCAGCGCTGCTCAACAACCCCTATTTCAATAAAGGCGTCGCCTTCCCTACCGATGAGAGGGACACGTTTGGGTTAACTGGCTTGTTGCCGGCGAATGTCCAGAGTCTGGAGATGCAGTGTAAGAGGGCTTATCAGCAGTTTTGTACGAGGAGTGATGCGTTGGCCAAGAATACTTTTATGACGAGTTTGAAGGAGCAGAATGAGGTGCTTTATTTTAAGGTTTGTGGGGTTTTGTTTTTTGAGATTTTGAGAGCTAGGGTTGGGGGTATGGGGGTACGGGGTGGAGTGGGGGGGAGAGAGATTTAGGGGATGTTCGAGTGGACGAGTGAGGTTGTTTGGAGATGCTATTCTTATTGCGTGGCTCCGTAGATGGCGAAGTGAGAAAGTCGTGGATACATTCAAGTGAATGGGATATCCAGTTTTGGCTTACGCTCTTCTCATGGGGCCTGGGGGACTAGATGCACTGTGAGAATTTCAAATTACCTTTGAGCTTTGAGTGTAGGACTTGTTTACTGAAGACTCGCTATCAGATTAGCCCACTTGATAAGTCTAAACTGTCTCGAGTTACACAATGAGCCCTCCAAGAATACATTCCCAAATCCACGTTACTCATTTTTACTATTGTGCCCCGAAGTTTCATCCTACCATGTCTACTTGTCGTCATCATTCTGAAAATTCTGGTGTTTCTTTCTTCTAAGATAGTCAATTCATGGACGTGGCTTTCAGTTGTATAGAACCTTGCTGATTGAAATAGTTAATTCATGACCATCTCAAAGAAATGTTCTCAATCATCTACACTCCAACTGAAGGAGACGCAATCCAAAATTATTCCAGACTCTTTCGGCGGGCAGAAGGTTGTTTTCTCAATATCAACGACGTTGACCGAGTCCACGATGACATAGCTCGGTGGGGAAATCCCGAAGATATCGATTACATTGTCGTAACTGGTTCGTTCTATTCCGTCTCTCCATCTCCTTCATAACTGCCCCTAACAACTTTCTCAGATGGTGAAGAAATCCTTGGAATTGGCGACCAAGGAGTCGGAGGAATCCTCATCTCCGTCGCAAAACTGGTCTTGACGACTGTCTGCGCAGGAATCCATCCAAACAGAACCCTCGCAGTAGTATTAGATTGCGGGACCGATAACGAAGAACTTCTCAACGATGATCTATATCTCGGCCTGAAGCAGCCGAGGGTAAGAGGAAAGAAATACGACGATTTTGTGGATACTTTCGTGCAAGCTGCGAGGAAATCGTTTCCTAGGGCTTATATCCATTTTGAGGATTTTGGACTTCCTAATGGTAAGTTATTCTAGCCATGTTTACAGGGCAGTGCTGACTGTGGATGTAGCGAGGAGAATTCTGGATCGTTATAGACCAGAAATGGCCTGTTTCAATGATGATGTTCAGGGTACTGGTTGTGTTACTTTAGCTGCTATCATGGCCGGTTTACATGTTAGTAAGTTGAAGCTGGAGGATATGAGAATGGTGGTTTTTGGATCCGGAACAGCAGGAACTGGAATTGCGGATCAGGTTCGGGATGCCATTGCGGCAGATAGCGGAAAATCTAAAGAAGAAGCTGCGAAGCAAATTTGGTATATGTCCCTTGGCTTGCAATTCTTCATTTTGCTGACGAGTCTAGGTGTGTTGATAAGCCAGGTCTTCTTCTACAGAGCCACGGTGACAAACTAACACACGCCCAAATTCCCTATGCACGTCGGGACTCAGAATGGAAAGGAAAAGACCATTCCAATCTGCTCGACGTGATCGAAGCGGTCAAACCACACGTCCTCATCGGCACATCCACACAACCAAAAACCTTCACCAAAGAAATCGTCGAAAGAATGTCTTCTCACGTCGAACGTCCCCTGATCTTCCCCCTCTCAAACCCTACCCGTCTCCACGAAGCAGACCCCAAAGACATCAACGAATGGTCTCAAGGAAAAGCCCTCATCGCAACCGGCTCTCCCTTCCCACCCGTCATTTTCAACGGCGAGGAATACGAAATAGCCGAATGCAACAACAGCACCTGTTTCCCGGGTATCGGTCTCGGCTGTGTTCTTTCCCGAACAAAATTGTTAAGCGACAAAATGTTGGTAGCTGCTGTGAAAGCTCTGGCTGCGAAATCACCAGCTTTGAAGGATTCGAAGAAGGGACTTTTGCCAGATGTCGTGGATGTGAGGGAGATTAGTGTTTGTATTGCCAAAGCGGTTATTGAACAGGCGGTTGAGGAGGGATTGAATATGCAGAAGGATATTCCTACTGGTGAGCTGTTGGAGGAGTGGATTCGTGAGCAGATGTGGGATCCGGTTTATAGGCCGTTGAAGTTGGTTAGTAAGGAGACGGCTAGTAAGCATGCGAAGGGGGAGTTGGGAAGTGCGGGGTTTGATTGATGGATCTTTTTGGATGTTTGGATTGGATATTTGGATACCTAAAAGTAATTTCATGGCCATTGTTTCTGATTTGTTTATACACAATACCCTGACCAGCGCCCAATCTTATCTTGATAACCTGCATTTCTCCAAGAGTGTAACTATCAGTTCACCTAGTACTCGTAAATAGTAGTCGCCGAATGGAATGAATCAATCAGGTCCTTGATTTGGCGTCAAATTGCTTAGAGAAGAGAAGGTAAGTAGCTAGTCTACAAACACTTATATGCCAGTAACAGGTCACGTGTACAAACAAAGTAGATGTTACGACAGTATCAGACGCAAATGTTTTTTGTTTGTGTAAAATGTTTGAATCATCACGGGGGGCTTCTGAAATCATATGAGCAAGTCAGGGTGCTAAATGCCCAATCATATCTCCCAGAAGATATTAAATAGTGGTGGCTCTCGCTTAATCTTAAAATCAATTGAAGTATACCTGTCAATGGAAAGTAAACCTCCCGAGAGCATATTGATTTGAGCTCAAGTTATCTATAAAGCATATGTCATTAATACTCTGCAACTGTATATATTCCCTGTGTTTTCTAAGCTTTCACAGGTACCTGGTTAGCTAGGGTCTTAGTGGCATACCTGCTTCACTGTGATGTTGTGTGCAAATTCGTTGAAGCATTCTTTCTCCATCCTACACATTACATTTGTAGATTCACGGGACTGTCCTGTGCTTTCAGAGAAGCGCTCTTCCTCCGCTCAATCGAGCGTAGCCTCTGGAAAGCTTCCACAAATATTCCAATGCCCAGGGACTCATTTGCTTTGCAACCAAGTCTGGACACGTCAAGGATACACCCGCACCTTCAACCAAAAGCAACACTTCAATACTTCAACTTCCTCCACACTGGCTTTGTACCTATACGCATCAAAATACGTTCTCCTGTCCACAAACCCACAGGTTCATATCGCAAACAATGGCCACGTACGATGCAAAGCTCGTCAAGGCCTCAAGGTTCCTACAGGAGATCATCGACAAGAAGTATCCCAATGCGTCCATCATAACCAACCTTGAGCGAAAGATGATCAGCACAGTTTTAGCATGTAATCCCCAAACCGAAAAGGAACCACCGGTATTCCTCACAAGCTTCACCAAAATCAACACCGAGAGAACCAATGTCCAAAACGGAATGGCCGAGGCCTATAAGCGCCTCAAGGTTGGACACGAGGCGGATGAGACCAAGAATCGAAAACAGCAAGACACGATTCTGGAGAAGAATAAGAAGATCCAGGAGCAAGATGGGAAGATTTGGGAACAGCAGAAGAAACTTCGAGATCAAGAGACGAAGATCCATGATCAGGAGAAGAAGATTCGGGAACGAGAGGATGAGATCAAGGAACTTGAATCGAAACCTTGCGAAGAGTGCGTCAACACTCGTGCAAGTGGCTTGTCGGCTGCTCGGAACGTTATTCGCAGACAGCAAGAGGTTATTGAGTTCTTGCATGAGACCAATCGGGGCCTTGAAGGGGATCTTGCGAAGCTTGAAAAATCTTTTCTCAACCACTACAGCTCTTAAGATGCAGCTCATAAGGGAGGTGTTGATCGGCATGATGAGTAACGTGATTTGCTTCTCGTCAATGTCGAGTTTTGCTGGGATGGCTGAGCAGAGTGTGATATAGTTCCGGACTGAATGGCAAGTGGATGTAAGGGAGATGATCAAGAATTCGAGAATTAAGTTTAGATTGGGGTGGAGTTGTCTCTTTCGTTCATTCATATGGAGAAGATGGTATATTGCCAGTTCTCGAACTTATAGGCCTCTAGTGGTCCTCAGACACTACGAGATTTCCTAGTCAATACAAGAAATTCAAATATATCTTGTTTTATTTAGTGATTCATGATCGTTTTCGGGAATGCCAATATTGTAACTCTAGTACAGTCCTTTTACTGAGAGAAGTAAGACATGTGGATCATACTCTACTACCACCTACGTAAACCCAACATTGTACCAAAAAGCTTCATTAGCATCTTCAATAGTCTCGATTGTTGGAGTTGTTTATCATAGTTAGATCTCATGCCTCTTGGTCAATCTACATCTTTATGAACTTTAATTTGGTTATTCTATAAGGTCTACCACTATATGTTAACATGTAGCACCGTACACGGAGCAATGCCTGAATTTCTCAATAATTGATTCTACAGAAGACGTATGTGACATAATTTCTCCCAATTTGGCGGCTCACTTTCCCGACTTGAAAAGTTGCAGATAACAGAGTCTCGTGGTATTCTTCCCGATGTTTCTCGCAATGCACGTATGGACACAGTTCATTCTTCCACTCTTGTATTCGACGAGTCCCGCCTCTTGAGGTCTATCTCTTACTCAAAGACTTAAATGATTTCCGTCGAGTCCTCAAGCAATATTGCTCTAACAAGCAACCGCTGTTCATCATCATCCAAATCATTAACCTGAATCGTCCCCAGAAGTTCCTTTATAATAGCTAGCTGTTCTCCAAAAGCAATATCCCCTCTCGCCGCTAACTCCAGTTGTATAACCTGTCCTCTCAACTCCTCAATAGTATTGGCCCGTTCTCGAAGCGCAACTTCCCGCTCACGGATCGTTTTCTGCTGCTGACCTATAACCTCCCGCATCGTGTGAATTTCATTTTGTTGCTTAACTGCCGTGCAGCAACCAAAGCAGACCACGTTGGGATCCAGTCTCAAGGGCCTAGATATTTCTCGAAATCGGTATAGGATATCGCTTGCTGCTTGGTCGATTGAGCTCGTTGGTGCCTCGGTCGTACTTTGTCGTCGTCTATTCCGGGCCACACAACGAAGGACCGCGGTGATGAGTTGTCCTTCCTCAGGGGAGATAGTGGCAGCGAGAGGATGGTTTTCGTCGATTTCCTTCTGTAGAAATGTAGCACCTGCTAAGAGATCTTTACCTTGAAGGCCAGATATGTTGGGATGGATTGGAAGTTATGGTGTTTTGATAGTCTATTCGAGGCACTCTTTGATAGAGAAGATCAGGTGCCATATGTGGAGATCGAAGGTATGGATCGCCGGAGGGGGTTTCTCTGGCAAAAGGATCAGGTGTTTTTCATGATTGAAAACCTTTTAGATAAAGCCAGTAGTGGGAAAGTATGGCTGCACTGCAGAAGGGGCAGAAATATCCTAGTCCATACGAAAGCGCAGTGAGTCATAAAATGTAATAAAGGGTCCTATGTCACATATCAAATTATGTTGAAACTGAAAACCAAATCCTAGTGAAGCGATGAAACCGTAAACATACTAGAGAACGTCTTTGTGTTGGGAACTGGTACATGCAGGAGGGGCAAAGAGAGCAAGCTCTACAGCAGCATCGTGAATACATCAAGAGTGGTCAGAATGTGGAGCTATCTACTACTCCATAGGTTCTCAAGCCATTTGAATCATGATAAGTCGCAGCTGACAAGAAAAGAAGCAGTATATATATGCTTCCTTGTTCCACTTTCCGAGGTCAATTAGTTAATTGATTTTTTTGATATTTAAGAATGGTCGAATAATTGTATAGACTATCCGATCTTTTCAGAATCGCGTTCGGTAATTACGCCAGGAAAATAGACAACACGGTTATCTACCGATGATTTTCTTGTCTATAGCGAGCTAAAATCTGAATAGCTAAACCCCTAAGCGAACCTCTTCCCTATTTAAAAAGCTCGCAAAATAGGGAAGGAGATGTGCAAAGCAAGCGTAACATGGGAGAGAAATTAGTATGATATTTCTCGACTATATCCTGTGTGCACTTCTTTGATGGCCATATCCAATTCCCTTTTTGGGGGGCTTGCTACAGACTGTGTCTGTGCACGTGATCTGCTAGCTGTTATGTATATAAGTCTTGAGAATTCAGATTCACCTAATTCATAGTTCTTATTATCTCATCATGAGATATCCTCCATCCGTCCTGATAGGAGAAAAACATAATGGCTCGTTTCCAATGCTGAGCGATAGAAGGGTTCGAAAAAGGGGAACCATATCACGTGGATACTTACGGTATCGATGACCTTAGTGGCGAACCTGTGTAGAGGAAGGGAACACGAAAATTACACTTAGCTTCCGAACGACAGATACTGGGACGGAATTTACAAGATTTCTTTTCCCGGCGCGTAGCCAAAGTTGACAAGCTAACCAACTTTTATTTGCCTTCAGGAACTCCAAGAGACAACATTCTAGCCAAGTGGGTACTGTATAGTGTATCTCGCTTCGTCTACCGGAGCCTCACGCTACTAAATCATTAAGCGGTACGTGTTTAACCTATATGGAATAGCGTCAAAATCACAACCGAAAAACAAGCGCCCCAGCTTCCCAGTAGCCGCGCAGCTAATGGGACTAAAGATCCTGGCGTGCTTCCCGAAGTAGAGGATAATTGGTAACATGACATCTACTCCTTGAATGTGCAAATTAAAAGTTGTTTTTTTCTTAAAGAATAATTCCTCAGTCCCATAGAGTAAATGTTGTTCCAGCTCTTGGAAATATTCCTATCGGAGAGATATTTACTTTCAACCTAGCCTTGCGGCTCATCCCTTCTCGGTTAGCAGTTGCGCCGCCCATTTCAAGTGATTATTTGGATTTGGCAAATGTGGCCCTAAGCAGAGCCTAAAATTACCGGCATATCATGAAATTTCTGAAAGAATCAACTAAGTGACGTAACCACTAAACGAAGTTCTCATAAAAGAAACTGAGCATCCTATCATTCCAACAATCCACGCAAAATCTCATGACCTCTCCAAAAAGCTTTCATCCCAGCAATCCCTCCAACCTTGCCAACCAAATTACAACTCAATCAGAAAAACAAGAGGAAGAGTCTTTCTCAATCCCAAAATCCAAAGCATGACGCATTCATTCATCAACGAAACAAAACCACCAAACTCCCCCGAGGAGCTTCGGTATCGCGAGCCACCTGATCTCGCTATATTAAAATTATTGGACATGGCTAATATCGTGTTTGCCATACTATACGCCGTGCCTGCTTCCCTTGTCGGTACCATGGTTAGTGCACCTACTTTTCTACTGAAATCGAAATGGATCCTCATTGCGTTGAGATGATTGTCGATTTCCTTATCAACGGCCCATTATTAGCACAGCCTCTCCCCGGACCATACTTTCCTATCTAGCCATCATGTATTCATTTTCTTTTTCCCTCAACTTTTCAAGGTGCTTGTACCTTGGGAAATTAGAACGCAAGGAAGAACAACGTGTACTGAATCTTGAATCCGGCGAATTCGGGAAGAGTGCCGAAAGCAAGGAAATATCTGCTGTTAATGAACATAACAAGTCAGAAGACGAGGTCAGGGCTGCTCTCCACCCTCGGAATCGAAACTGCAACGAAACTACTAGAAAAATCTACATGTGGTATATACATTTGAATTCGGTCTATGTTGTCTCGTGGCCGATTCTTTTCTACGTTCGTGGCTTGTAGGGTGACGAAAGACTTGCTTTTGTCTTCTAGAAATGCGAAATACTATTATAGTTTTCAATAACTCTCTGTCGGGAAAAACAGGTACGTAGATAGAACAACTTCATGATTAAACTACCTTTGGATTATGAATAAAAGGTAAGGATCACTAGTGAATATTAAGATATTTATTCTTTACTATAGAACCAAAACCATGACAAAAACCAAAACAAATAAGACTTATAACCAATTAGATGTAGGTACTAATAACATGGGATCTATAACAATTTCAACATTAGACACAAGAGACCTAGTTATTACTCTGGACACATTATAAAAAACTAATAAATAAAATAACTGGCACAAGTAACTTAATTGTCCTAGTATACCGGGGTCAATGGAAAATGAGAAATGGTCAATTATCCCAAACGACTTGTATAACCAATTCAATTGTGTGAGGGTTTAGTCTAATAGCAGAACAACTTATGGAGGTGTCCCGAGCGATAAGCGAGTCTCTTACTGTTAAAAGATGAAAAGAATACTATGAATTAATAGGCTAAAAATAAGATTGCAGAGAAACGCTAGCGAGAAAGTAAAGGAAGCGTCTCATAGCGGAGTTGATAGTACTTGTGTATCTACTAGTCGGTGTTATTAAGTACCCTTCATAACTAGATAATACTCGTTAGTTAATAGTAGGAGAGAAAAAGAGCTATTTTTATACCAGAATTTAAAAGGATCTCCTTAACTAGTTAGCTATCTTTTTCTACCTCTCCATGTTTATTAAATATTTATTAATTTTATGTGAGATCCGTCTAACCTACAAAGTAGTATACTAACTATAAAATGTTAAAGGTCCTTCACTAACGTTTACTACTTTACTACCTATTCCTTTCCTCTCCCCGCTCTCTTTTCTCCCTTCTTCTAGGCTTGAGAGTAACCCCTCCACTTTTGTTATACCTTTGTGCCACGTCTACAAACTCGCCGAGTTTCAGTTTCCTCTAGAATTATAGACGCTATCGGAAAGACGTAGTAGAAGAGGGACACTAAGGAGAGAGAAGCCGATAGGCTCGAAGACATATCTACAAAGTAATCTTACATCGTATAGGATTTAAGTTGTATATATATAACGGATTTTTCAGTGGTACATATATAAATACTCGTACAGTTCTTTTTCAAGAGGCGAGCTAAACAGTCCGGCAAATTCAAATATACATACATATATGTTTTCATATGGTTAAAACTTGCACGAGCAAAATAGGTCGTAAAACACTCAGGTCAACAAGAGCATCAAAGCCAGTGATTGTATATATTTCGTATAGTTTAACATTAGAGTTATGCGAGTCTTTCAGTACTAGCACAACGTAAGACAGTTGGGCGAGATTCTAGATATACCTTTTGAACCCTATTATTAGAAATCCTAGAACAATTAACTTGATTGTCCTAAATGACTTGAATTAATGAAGATATACTGATTTCAATTATTCCAAATCGCTCGAAAAATCATTTTAATTGTACGAGACTTTTAGGACAATATCATTTATTAACCTAGCGGTGTCTAGAGTTTTGCAGAACTGTCTTACCATGCTGTTTTTCGCAGGTTTACGGAGAGAATTGGCGGAGTCCCTTCAGGGAACTGAATAAATGGAAGAAAAATAGACATCACTCGGGCAAGAATCGGTGACAAAGAATCCGATGAAGGGAAATAGCGTCATCTGCATCTGGTACACATTACCATCTGCCTCTCCCACTTGGGCGTACTTGTAATGATCGAGCATCGAATCCAGCAAAATCTATATCCCTCAACGCCTTGACTTTCATACCACCGGCCAAAACGAATCCTCGCAAAGCTAATGTTGATAAACGGAAATTTTGTTCATGAAGTGACATTGCCCTTTTCATTCAGAAGCTAGCCAGCAGAATGCATTCAACTCCAAACCGTCCCATGCCATTTCGTACCAGGTATCTATTCCTCAACAACAGCAGTTTGCAGACCTTTTGCGTTCTTAACGTTGACTGCCTGGACGTAGCTGTACAAACGCTCCTTAGCACCCTCTTCATCGTTTCGCTTTCTTGAGATGCGGACGCGCAGTCTGTATGGGCATCCCTTGATACCAGCCTCCCACACCTTCTTGTTCAATTGAGGATCGAGACGAACATCGGTTGTGCCCTAAGTGTCAAAGTTAGTTTGGCAATCCAGGCGCGACCGTTGCGGTGTGGATGATCCTCCCATCGTGCTTGCGTACCATTGACAAAGTTGCGAATTTCTTGATCTCCTTGATGGCTCTTGGGGCGCGCTTCTTGAATGTGACACCGTGGAGCTGGAAACTTCAATCAGAACTTCTCCTCAAATTGAAATACCTTCACTCGATCTAACGTACTCTCTTGTGGAGGTGGATTGTGTATTCGCGGGCCACAACATCTGCGATGGCAGATCGCTGGGTCTTGCCGGCAGGCTTCTTGGTTTTTGTCGACATTTCTAAGCGAAGGTTAGAAAGAGGGGTTCGATGGGGATTCGGTATGGATGGTGTAGAATTAGCACGTACTGGAGATGGAGTCGCGAGTTTGGTCGAACTTTTCGTGATTATACAGGCGGACAATTTTGAATTTCCACAATGTGGGATGGAGCTGGATTTGGCTAGCGTATCACGTGCCACGGAACCACTAATTGCCTTGGTGCCTACCCTGCAAGGCAGCGTTGCCAAGGGATTTCTAAATGAGCGTCAACCAACGCAACGACCTCACAAAATAACTAACTTTCTGCGCCAGGCGCGTTACCACGCCGCTGTATCTGACGTCTTTCGGATTATCTTCAATTGAAGCGGCTCGTCGCAATACACTCGTTCTACCCCATTTCCTACCGTCACCCCGTTGAGAATTTCTCAGCAAACGTCCCCGGCCACTCATTTCCGATCGTTCAAGCATTTCACGACTTCACCTTTTCGATAACATTTAACCTTTGTCCCTCCAACACCTATCCTTCTAATCGCCCCCTCCGCCACGATCCAAGATGAATCGCAACAGCCCCTCGCCAATGCCCGACTTGGAGCGCAATAGACTACCTACGCTCTTTGAGGTACTCAGCAGGAGGACTTTACCCCCCGTCGACTTGTTTTCCTTCTACATTTACATGCGGGATCAACAGAGATCGGTGGACTATCTGGATTTCTGGTATGGAGCGCCAATGAGCGATGGCCTGTGATAAGATACTAACTATCAACAGGCTTGATGTCGCTCAGCACATGTCACTATGTCGACACTATGTTCGCGAACTCAGGAGATCAGTGATGATCGGAACGCCCGAAGGGGATAGATCAGTGTCAAAGAGGTCGTCTGGAATTCTTGAGGGGATGGGAGATATGAATTATCCTGCAGCTGGACCATCAATGTTAATGTCGGATAAAGAGAAGAATCAAGATGCGCAAATGTCAGCCTACCTTAGGGAAGAGGCGTCAAACGGTCTCAACAATGGCTTCCAAAACGGGCACTCCCCATCAACAAGTCTTGGGTCAGATGCCAGAGGCAATACGTCAAATGACAGAAGAAGGCCCAGCGTCATGAGCAGCCCAATGGATTTAACCTCAGACTCCAACTCTCCAGCACATACCGTTGCACGTGCCGATATCAGGGCATCAGCAGAAAAGATCCTCTACACCTTCTTATTACCTGGAGCTGAGCGCGAAATCATACTCCCACACTCCATCACACATGAAATCACTATCTCGATTGAAGAACGTAATCGTGACGACCCAGAGGTTTTTGATGCAGCAAAAGACTACGTATTCCAAGCAATGGAACGAGATGCATTCCCAGGATTTCTAAGAATGAAGGCACTTGGTAACCTTGTGCCTCCATCACTCATAATGAGGTTGATCATTGGCCTGCTTGCAATGTTCGCCGGATTTTGGGTTGCCTTTATCTTCATTTTCCTTGACTATTCGCGCCTTACCAGGCTCTGGGTATGTATCCCTCTATCATTCCATTCAACGCCCTCTAACAGCTTTATTTAGCTTATCCTTCCCTTCACAATTGGCGTGTATGCCCTCTGTTCCCACCAATATGCCCTTGACCCCCTCCTCGCTATGGTCGGCTACAGCGAGTACACTCTGATGAGCTTTTCCAAAATCAAAGAACCCTACATCCGAAAACTGCTCAATAAACGAGCTGCTATGGTTTTGAGTGTTACGATACTAATTGATGCTGCTTTGGTGGTTCTATTTGTATTCGTACCAGGGCACCGATTGTAAAATGTGGGAAATGGAAAATTGGATTGTGGTAACGGCCGGCCTGGAAAGTCTTTGATTATGGAGTTTGGGTTGGAACATCAGGCGTCGATAGGAGCAAGCTTGTGAACTTGTACAAACGGGGAGGATGAATTGGGAGTAGTTTCTGGTTGTGTGTATAGATGGATAGGTGGTCCTGTTCCCATGCCCGAGCTTGGGGGATGGAATGGAGGGGTGGGTCATGGACTTTCTTTTCTCTTTATTTTTCTTTTTAATGGCTTCTCCTTTTGTAATTTTGTAGCAATACCCCTTCCATTTACTTTCCGCGAGTAATGATCTCTTTTGTTTGAGGAGGGGGGTAATTCATAGTGGCGCGTGGAGGAGGTAGCTGAAGGATCTGTAGTTGTAGTGGTCTCTTGTAAAAATGAAGATCCTTCAGAACTTGGTGTCGACTCGTGAATTATTTTTCTAACCTGTTCAGGGGAATTATTACAAGGATGCAGTATAGCAGCGGTTTGGGTGTAGAATGTTTATATCCAAGTGAGTCAAGTTCGACAACTTGCTTGCACTCAATTGGCAACTTTTGTCATACAATGACAATCAATTCTACTCGATTGTTGAAGGACTTCAGGGTTTTAAACTCAATCTTAACTAATACGGTGGGTGTTTCTCCAAACTGGAGTGAATGGAATTCTGAGCTCCCCTCGGCACGGATTAACCTGCGCCGATAATTGATAGAAGCTCAACCTAGCTCCGCAAGGCTCCAGCTTCAAACAGTAAACCAACCCACCACTACTTTCCTTCGAACTGTCACACAACACCACAATGGAGCAAACGAAGGCCCTAAACGCTCTCGAGGTACCATCATCGCATTGTATCTTATAATTATCTACTAACCACCTAATAGCCTTTCTTGGCCCTCACCAAATCAGCCACCTCCCCCCGCGCCGCCGCCGACCTAATCACCCGCGCAACCAGCACACCCAATACATTCGTCTTCAGCGAGCTCTTCTCAACACCACAAATCCAATCGCTCTCCACCTCCCCAGAGTACTCCTCGCATCTAACGCTCCTCCAAATCTTCAGCTATGGAACATACATCACCTACCAAACGACCCCCAACCTCCCCTCCTTGAACACCGCCCAGCTTCTCAAGCTGCGCCAACTCACGTTCCTCTCCCTCGCTCGTACACCATCCCATCTTACGTATGGAAAGCTGATGGAGGAGCTGGGCATGGCGAATGCGAGGGAACTGGAGGACTTGGTTATCTCGGCGATTTACGCGGGTCTGGTTATGGCGACGTTGGATCCTTACCATCAAGTCGTGCATATCTCTTCTCTCTCGCCGCTCCGCGATCTCCAGCCTAATTCTATCCCTGGCATGATTTCGACCTTGAATTCTTGGTCGCTGCGTTGTGATTCTACGCTTGCCGATTTGGAGAAGCAGATTGCGGGGATTAAAGCTGCGGCGCTGCAACGACACCGTGAGGAAGTTGAGTGGGCGGCGGAGGTGGAGAGATTGGGTGAGAAGGGGAAGTTGGAGTCTACGGGTGCGGAGACGAAGGGGGGACTGGGATCGTTGGTTCAGGGTCTGGGTAGGAAGCTGGGAGGTGGCAAGAGGGGGGCGGCGGCGGATGGGGAGGAGGATTATGATATGGATGTTGATGAGGATGAGGAGGAGGTGGAGGGACGGAGAAACACGAGATCGGCGAAGAAGAGAGGGTTTGGGGGGTTTGGAAAATGAGTTGATGATATCTGAGGGAAACCTGTAAGGGAAGGAATGAGTGATGGATGGATGAGATATGATGGGTTTGATGATTGGGATGGCGTTGGGGAGACATTGGGGTTTATGATACATGGTGCCATGATGGTTAGATGCATTTACTTGCTGGACATGAATGATGAGATGAGGTAGTTTATGGAAGTGTCAATGGGACGCGAAACAGAAATGAAAATCCATTCATCAAGAAACAAATTCATTAGTAAATAACAGCCATCTTTTGTTCAATTTCTAAAATAACCGCAAGATGCCATACCCCGAGGTCCATTTCGTTTGTAGAGGCTAAAGAGGAGAAATAGTATACAAATACAAACAAAACAAACCAAACCAAACATGTTTATAATGCCAACTTCCTAGCTAGACTTCCCATCCAGAAAGCTACTCCTCGTCATACTTCCTATTCTTACATAAATCTGTATAAATCGTTTCTGAACTGTATTGAGAATATGATTTTGTGCGAGGGAAAGCTATCAGAAATCACAAACCCTGGGTAAATCCGCTATGAATATTAATGAATAGTACCTAGATAATTGATAAGCAAGACAATCTTCTACATTCCCAATTTTACAACCGCATTATCGTAATAACCGAAGGCAACGCAAGACCAATTATACTGAAAGTATTAATAGCCAAATATTCGTAATCACTCCCCTCTACTAAGACCTCTACCCCCACCTCGTCCCACCCAGGGCAAGAAGACCGAACCAGGGCAGCCCCAAAGAAGCCGGAAGGGCAAAAACAAGTGGCGCCAATCTCAAAGCTTGTTCTGTCGAATCGTCGAAACACTCGCCGGGCCAGAATGTTTGAGAGTGGAAACTCCGGTGCAGCAAGCGCGGCAAGCGAGGGGGTGGTGTCTCAGCCTTGGCTTGGGCTAGGCTACGCTGTCTAGCTTACCTGACAGTTCGCGATATCAGGAACTGGTGAGGGAAAGAACAGCTTGAGGATGTGAGGGATGAGTTAGATGTTGGCGGGATGACGGGATGGCGGGAGTCTGAGGGGGTGTTGATTAAGCTTCAATAGACTTTGTAATCTACGGTGTTGAATGGGGCAGACGTGGCATCCAATGCTCGGGCTAGACCGAGGAATTGGCAAATGTGCAAATGGGCAATCGATAACTGCCCACCCGCATTGACCTCTGGTGAGCAGTTTGTTTGTCGCTTTTTGCCTTCCGCGGCTGGATGGGAGATTCTCGCACTTGGAGCCCCTGCATGATGCCTCACATCCATGTTGCATTGTTGGCCGGCCCCTGTTCAGAAGCTGATTTACCTCAAGGAAGAGCTCTTAAGTCCGATTGAGAGAGCAGAGAGAGTAGTGTGATTTGGCACTTTGGTACTTGATGTGAAGCTTCCCCTTGACCCCGAAGAAGGACGCGCCTACGAGTTTACTTGGTACGGAGTCTGTGGACATTTTTCCGATTCATTGTCCTGTTTCTCTTCTCACTTCCCCCCGTTGCGGCTTGACTCCCTTCCTTGTCTATTCTATTCGCATCTATACTTTCTATCTAATCAATCTCTTGGAATTGCTTACTCGCCTTCTGACCTGGTCGCGAGCCAGCCTGTTCTCTTAAGTTCTTACGACCCGGTGTGCGTTGCCGGAAGCAGACTTGTGGCTTACATACAGTATCAGCCGGACATCGCAACATAGACCCAAAGTAGAGTATTGATTCGTGGGCATTATTGAAGGGCTCCCCACTTCAACGACCTGTGTAGGAGCTGGTCTTCTGCCAATACATTGTACATATTAATGTGAGTAGCACCTGGACTTGATCGCTCGGCTACCAAATATTTTGGTTTGGTGCGCTGCATCCAACGACTTGCGCTTATCGGTCTATTGTGCGAAAGTTTCCATGCTCATGCTGACGGCAGATCTAGTCAGACACCGGAATCCAGTTCCAGTAATACGAGCACATCTGAACTGCCGCCTTTGGTGATTGTTCAGCGGAGGACTAGGATTACTTGCAGTTTGCGCGAAGCGCTGCTTTGGCTTCGCGATGGCACCATCGTACTTGAAGGTCTCGACGAGAGAAATGGATTCGAATCGTACTTCAATGAGTTCACCAGCGCACATGGCGACGACGACGCTCAAAGTTGGGGGCATGACCTGTGGCGCATGTACCTCTGCGGTGGAAGCGGGATTCAAAGGTGTAGATGGCGTGGGAAATGTGTCGGTGAGCTTGGTGATGGAGAGAGCGGTCATTTTACATGATCCGCAGAGGATCTCAGCCGAGAAGATACAAGAGATTATTGAGGACCGGGGTTTCGATGCGGAGGTTCTTGCGACCGACTTACCTTCGCCCGTTACTACTCGCGGCGATTGTAACTACGATGAGGATGAGGAGGAGGATGAGGAAGACGATGGGACGACGACGACGACACTGGCAGTGGAGGGAATGACTTGTGGTGCTTGTTCGTCTGCGATAGAGAGTGGCTTTAAGGATGTCTCAGGTGTCAAAAATTTCAGCATATCGTTACTATCAGAAAGAGCGGTAGTGGAGCACGATGAATCCATTCTGAGCGCGGAGAAGGTTGCGGAAATAATTGAGGATAGAGGTTTTGGCGCCACAATTTTGGAATCAGTGAAAGCAGGCAAAGGTCAAAAAATAGGAAAGGGCAGTTCTTCCAGCGAGCAAAAAGTAGCCACGACCACGGTGGCTATCGAAGGAATGACATGTGGAGCCTGCACATCTGCAGTTGAAGGTGGTTTCAAAGACCTGGATGGACTGATACAATTTAATATCAGTCTATTGGCTGAGCGAGCTATTATCCTACACGACCCATCAAAACTGGCAGCAGAGAAGATTGCAGAGATAATCGAGGACAGAGGATTCGATGCCAAAATCTTATCAACCCAACTTGGCTCATCAACTCAATCCTCGAGCGCTTCAACATCACATTTTAAAGTATTTGGTGTCAAGGATGCAGCATCCGCTACCAATCTTGAGGAGAAGCTAGCATCAATGCCTGGTGTTACTTCCGCCAAACTTAGCCTGGCGACCTCCAGATTGACCGTTTCGCACCTGTCGAACATTGCGGGACTACGAGCTCTTGTGGAGCTCATTGAAGCTCAAGGTTATAATGCGCTTGTTTCGGAGAATGACGATAACAACGCCCAACTTGAGTCCCTCGCCAAAACGAGAGAAATCACTGAGTGGAGAACTGCATTCAAGACTTCGTTATGTTTTGCTATTCCCGTTATGCTGATAAGCATGATCATTCCTATGTTTATTCCAGCTCTCGATTTTGGAAGCTGGATTGTTTTCTTCCCCGGACTTTACCTAGGCGATATCGTGTGTTTAGCTCTTACGATACCCGTTCAATTTGGAATTGGCAAACGTTTCTATATTTCCGCATACAAATCGATGAAGCATGGTTCACCTACCATGGATGTTTTGGTCGTTCTTGGAACTTCGGCTGCATTTTTCTTCAGTTGTGCAGCAATGATTGTCTCGGTTCTCATGCCACCTCACACACGACCCAGCACTATTTTCGACACCAGTAGTATGCTGATCACCTTTATCACACTTGGTCGATTCCTCGAGAACCGTGCCAAGGGTCAAACTTCCAAAGCACTTTCAAGGCTCATGTCACTTGCTCCTTCCATGGCAACTATCTATGCGGATCCAATTGCTGCTGATAAGGCAGCTGAGGGATGGGAGACTTCAGTTGGTCTTACCAAGGAACGGAAAGAGCCTACACAAGAAGGAAATGCAGCTGAAGAAAAGGTCATTCCCACTGAACTCCTTCAAGTTGGTGATATTGTCATCTTGAGACCTGGAGACAAGATTCCTGCCGATGGTACCGTGACCAGGGGTGAAACCTACGTTGATGAGAGTATGGTAACAGGAGAGGCAATGCCAGTTCAAAAACGACCGGGCAGTGTTCTCATTGGAGGAACTGTCAATGGTGCGGGACGAGTCGACTTCCGTGTCACCAGAGCCGGTAGAGATACTCAATTAAGTCAAATCGTCAAGCTCGTACAAGAAGCTCAGACTACGAGGGCACCAATTCAACGATTGGCTGATCAAATTGCCGGATATTTCGTTCCTGCCATTCTGCTTCTCGGTTTCCTTACCTTTTCAACATGGATGATTCTTAGTCACGTTCTCAAGAACCCACCAAAGATCTTCATCGATGAGGCTAGCGGTGGAAAATTCATGGTCTGTGTTAAGCTGTGTATTTCCGTCATTGTCTTTGCTTGCCCTTGCGCTCTTGGTCTCGCCACTCCTACAGCTGTCATGGTTGGAACGGGTGTTGGTGCAGAAAATGGTATTTTGGTCAAGGGTGGAGCCGCGTTGGAAACTGCCACCAAGATCAACCAAGTCGTTCTTGATAAAACTGGTACCTTGACCATGGGTAAAATGAGCGTCGCTGAGGCAAAGATTGTTTCCATGTGGAATAAAACACCATTCGCCAAGAAAACATGGTGGTCGATCGTCGGTCTCGCTGAGATGGGTAGTGAGCATCCCATTGGAAAAGCTATTCTCGCTGCTGCAAAGGAAGAACTCGGACTTGGTATCGAAGGTACCATCGATGGAAGCATCGGTGACTTTGGTGCTGCTGTTGGCAAGGGTGTCAATGCTCATGTTGAACCTGCTACCAGTTCTGAGCGAACTCGTTATAACGTTCTCATTGGAAGCGCCAGATATCTCCGTGATAACAAGATTGATGTCCCTCAAGAGGCCATCGATTCTTCCGAGCAAGCCAACAAGAAAGCTGCTCGTGCCTCTAAAACCCCATCTGCAGGAACAACCAACATCTTCATCGCCATTGACGGTGCCTTTGCCGGTCATCTATGTCTTTCTGATACTGTAAAAGATAGTGCTCGCGCCGCCATTGCCGCTCTTCACAAAATGGGTATCAAGACTGCTATGATCACTGGTGATCAACGATCCACTGCTCTCGCCGTAGCCCGCATCGTAGGAATCTCTTCCAAGAACGTCCACGCAGGTGTAACCCCCGATCAAAAACAAGACATCATCCGCGAATACCAAAGCCAAGGTCTTTGCGTCGCCATGGTCGGCGATGGAATCAACGACTCTCCCGCTCTCGCAACCGCCGACGTCGGAATCGCCATGTCCTCCGGCACCGATGTCGCCATGGAAGCCGCAGACGTGGTCCTCATGCGTCCCAATGATCTCATGGACATCCCCTCCTCCATCCAACTCGCCCGCTCCATCTTCAACCGCATCAAACTCAACCTCATCTGGGCATGCGGGTACAACGTCGTCGGTCTCCCCTTCGCCATGGGTATCTTCCTGCCTTTTGGATACCATCTTCATCCTATGGCTGCGGGAGCGGCGATGGCTACTTCTTCCGTGTCGGTGGTGGCTTCTAGTTTGCTACTTAAGTTCTGGAAGCGCCCCGCATGGATGGATGACGCGCTTGCGGAGGAGACGGGCCAGTTGAGGAGGAAAGGGAAGGGATGGGGTGTGTTTGGGGGTGTGGTGGGGAAGGCGAGAGATGCGGTTGCGAGGGTTACGGGGAGGAGGAGGGAGGAGGAGGGGGGGTATGTGCCGCTTAGTAATTTGGAGAATGTTTAGTTGGGGAGTTTTCTTTTCTGTTTATTTTTTTGCTGTTGTTACGGGGTTGGGTTAAGAAATGGTGGGTTGGTTGGCTTTGCTTTGCTTTGGGGAGGTTGAAGTGGTTGGATAGTATATTATAGTACATAGTGTGAGATGAGCTTGAGCATGAGTTTGAGCGTTGGAATTGTAGATCCCCCTTTTTTATACTTTTTCTCCCTCCCCTTCTTTTTTGGGGTGTGGGGAGTGGGGACGGAGGGGATGATGGGAGATGATGGCATTGAAGATTAAGTAAACAGATGATAAGTTTACAAGATGAACAAGGTAGAAGGTGGTTCGTTATATACAGTATAAGTGGATTGGATTGGATTGGATTTGCCCTGATATAGGGGTCGGATCGGGATCGGGATCGGGATCGGGATTGAGATCGGGATTGAGATCGGGATTGTATGTACTGTAGCTTAGGTGTATGTAGAAGTATTTATGTTCTTTTTTTCTCTTCTGAATGTTTGTATTCCTCAGGTTTTGTATTTGTTTGGGAATTCTTTTATGGGGAAGGGGGTTTGATACTATGGGTTTTGAGTGGGTGGTTTGAGTGGGTTGCTTGTTCCTTGTTCCTTTCTTTTTCTTTTTTTGGAAGGGAGATATGGATGGATAGATGGATGGATTGTCCTGTTGGGGAATATGACATGTGAAGATGGGGTAGGGAGTCTGGGTTTCTCTGTTATTTTTTGAGGCTTTTGTGGGTTGATTGGTTGGTTGGTTGGTGTCGTTAGGTGAGGGGTGTTATCTGGGATTAGAGATCATTCGACTTTTTTGGGAGAGGGGACAGGGGGGATAAGTGGAGTACGTAGTACTCTACTGTTATTGGACCTTCCTATCTTTTTGTGGGGGGGGGGCATGGTCTAGTGTAGAAGGGATTGGAAAGGGGAAATCTCGTTATGGGTGATCTTACAGCTTACTCAAATCCCAGAGGGAATTTCCAATGTCGGGATTGGATACAGTATACTTGACTTCCTTCGTTTAGTGAGGTGTCACCTAGTCTGTGATATATATGTAATGCTTCCACGTAGCTAACTGCTTTAACAGCGTAGGTAATTATACGACGTTTTTATATTACTTTCCTGCTGAAACTTGGCTACAAATCCAGGTATTGAGTTTCTTGAGTAAGGAACAGGTAAGTTGATGCGAATAGATTGATTTGAGTCGCTGGATGGTTTGATGATGAAAGGTACTGTAAATGAATTGTTTTATCTTCTTTTTTGGGAGGGGGAGAAGGGTTATTTTGAGCAATGAATATGATGCTTCTGGCGTTAATGTAGAATTTCTTTATTAGATGAAGGTCGAAGGGTTGAAGGGTGTTAGTATAATAGGAGAATTTGTTTGAGAGTACCGAGAACGCGGCTAGTAGTGAAGTTTAGGATGACATTATATATATAATAGGCTATACAGGATCACCGAAGAGGTATAGAAGTACGAGTATCAGATTACTTGAGGTAAGAGAGAGTGGGTAGTAAGTACTAGGTGAATAAAACTTACGGTGTTTTGGCCATGCGTTTTGCCTTATTTTAATGGCCTTGTCATCGAAAGTGCTATGAAATAAGTGCGATTTCTATGGATTTGCGATGATAGTATGCGAATAGAAGAAGGGCAATTTATCCCTTGGGAGAAGGGGGGTTGTATATCTTTTTAATTAGGGGCACAGAGGGACATAATGAATGTGGACTCGAAGTAGAGTGTTGGTCCTCCATTACGAGTTTTGATGACAATGAGGGTATTACGGTCCGATATCTCGGGGTGAGTATTCTAGATAATCTACTAAGTTGCTCGGTAGAGGGATCTTGTTATGTTAATAGTTATGTATTTATTCTTTGTTGAAATGAAAAGGATGGATATGGGAGAATTAGACAAAGCTTTGGGTACGAAGAAAATAGTTAGGAAGAGATCCGTTATGACTACAATGTCCCTACAGTACTACAATAAATGCAGAATTTCTATTAATAGAGGCGTGACAAAAAATACAGATTAGTATAAGGGAAAACATGCGCACTTCACTGACTTCAGTTCTGAAAAAGTACAGAGATATATCAAATCATTCTTGAGATTATGGGATAATCATCTGACTTGAAAATCAGGAGATGAGTACTGATCATCGGAGAAATCTTCTGGGCATGAAAATCTGCCAAGTCTTAAAGCTCGCTGGTCTTTGAATCCCTCGAATATCGAGACGACACAAAATCCGGGGTAAAGCGCTTCTTGATAATACTTGTATAATGAAAATATACCTCGAATGAATACAAGATCCAACCTAGATACGGCGATACTACTTCGTATTTGTCCTGAAATTAGAGGATGGATCTGCACTTCCAGACGTCCAGTCCTAAATAGAGTTTCTTGACCGTTTGACATGATGCTCTTGGGTTGGAGTATGTGGAGACAAGCTGGGAAAAGTCGCACGCACAAGGCTTAAGGAAGACAGGTTCCTGTTTCGAGTCCCAGATGTCTTCGTCAGTAAATTTACCTCCATGAATGCTTTTGTTAACTGTTACTACTGTACCTCATATTACCTTAACACCGTATATGTACCGTGAAGCTAATTTTCTCAAGTTTGCGATCTCCTATTTAGGCTATAATTTCCGAAAATAAGCATTCATTTAAGCATATCTATATCAAAAGTCTCAAATGGGATTCGACTTAAAAGGGACCCGCTTATTCCGGGTGGTCGGACCGGTCAGGCATAATGCCGAGGATGCGGGGGCTCGGTCCGACTTGCTCCGACGAGTACTGAAGTTGAAATAATGGTAAGCACCAAGACTAAAAGTGGATACCACGAACTTCAAAAATTAGATGTAATTTAAAGAAGGTAGGGAGCTACTTCTACGAAGTAAGAGTTACACCATGTATGTAGATCATATGTAAGAAAGTATATTTTTACGGAACGCAAGTCTCTGATTCGGTGATTTTGCTGGAAATCAGGGCTGAGCCGTAATATAACTAGCAGGGTGTAACTCTTAGCTATCCACCCTCTTTACATATGTGACTTTGAGGGGATGAGAGGAAAAGGGAGCGAAGGCAACACATTTCAGATAGCGATTGTGCAGAGTAAGGATCAAAGGAAATTCATAGCCTTTTTAAACAATAAAAAACTGGACTTTTTATTTCTTCTGCGCTTCAAAACTACGAAATAACATCTGATATCTGTTTAGAATTCTTGGGTTGTCTTGGACCTTCTATTTTTGTATTTTCGCCTAAACCTCTTTGGAAAACCCCTCCATCGGTTCAACGGCTTTTGTCTACTCGGCAATTGAGATGAAACTTTAGGTCGCCTGTTTTGTGGTCTTTAAATGGGCCAATTGTTTGATCAGATTTCCAAGACTCGCTCAATTTACGATCATTCATAAAGGCCGGTCCGTAATCAGTTGTAGGTTTTGGATCTTCATCTCATTCATTTCTTTCTTCTTCACTTTTTCATCTGAACTGGCTTCACCTTATTCTCACTATTATACAATACCAAGAAAATCACCCTTTCTTCCCCAACGTCAACCGGCAACAATGAAGTTCATTATTCCAGCGGCCGCCTTGTTCGCGTTGACTTCAGCAGCGGTCATTCCACAAACCCGAGATGTTCCATCACTCGTCGAACTCGACAAGGCCGACCCAGAGGCCTTCAAATTCTTTGTAAGAAGCGATGTCAAAGATGAAGTAGAAGTCTTGTCCGCCCGCTCCTCTGAAGAACAGCCAACACCAACAGCCGACGAACTTGTCGTACGGGGCCGAACAGACCCAATCACTGGAGCCCCATCTCCAGTAACCGTGCCACAACCTGTTACTCCCCTCGAGGATCGTGCCACACCAACAGAAGACGAACTTGTCGTACGGGCCGTAACAGATCCAATAACCGGAGCCCCATCTCCAGTAACCGTGCCACAACCTAAGGAGAACGGCGTCAAGAGACGCGGAACACCCGTTGAGTCAGCTGTGAAGAGACAAGCTTCGAACTTATTCATGAGTACCGACCCTCTTCCACCACCTAAGAAGAACGGCGTCAAGAGACGCGGAACTCCAGTTGAGTCAGCCGAGAAGAGAGAAGAGTCGGGCTTTGGTACCTCTGAGTCTATTCCAAAGCGAAGCTTGACCGGCAATGCGGACCTTGAGGAAGTTATGAACCTCTTGAACGGACGAGGTGTCTCTAAGCGCCAATCTGAAGGAGGCGACAAGCTTCTAAAACTCCCCTCATCGGTGGTCGAGCGCGCAGTCGGTGCTTCCGTTGGAGAGGCCGCAGAAATGCCTTCGTACAGTGGGCAGAAACGCTCATCATCGAATGCTGATTCTGGACCGAACGAGGCCTCTTTAGTGGCACGGAACAAGGCCGCTGAAAAGCTTGCTGGTGCAACAATACCTAGACCCAAGTTGACAAGCAAGAAGAACTCAACTGGTGGAGTCTGAGACTGTTAACGCCGATGAGGAGACCCCGGGAATCGATGATTTGCTTTTCATGACGAAAGCTAGGTTCATTCTGTTTACGGAATTGAAAGTGGCCATGTACTCACCATGTTTATTCTATCTCGGATACTTTCCTTGTTGAATTTATGATGTGACAGAAGTCTTTTACGCTTGCGTAACTATCTTAGATAGATCATATATAAACATTTTTACCAGGAGATTTGACTCCCACAAGAGTGCGTTTACTAAAAAAAAAATATCATTAACTCCATATGGACCGCGAACTGTGTTGTCTCATTTGGTAAGATGGTGTATAGAACTGTATTACTTGGCTCTCATTAGTAGACAATGTCTCGTCAAACTTAATGGTAACAAGTTAATCGAAGCTCGTAACTCTCAAACCCAAGCACTTCTCGTTCCCCTATGTTTCTGCCCAACGACTCCTCCGTAACAAATCCATGACTGCTACCAATGACCCTTTATCAAAGCTGGATGTTGACCTGCTTAAGGATGAGGAGATTGCCCGTAATTTGCAATATTTGATATATATATAAGTAGAGATTACAATCGAACTAAAAAGGTTGATACCGAAAATTGCTATTATCTTCTGACCGGCTCGATGTCCATCAACCAAGGTAGATTCTCCGACTTTCTCTACTTTGGGTTGGGTTCCGAAGGTGGTTTCTTTTGAGCGATTAGTTACTTTCTACATGAATAATGTTAGAAAGGTAACTTAAATATTATCTCTCTCTTGGCGTAACTTCTATATATCTACCCTATTCTTCTACCCCTTTCACTTACTAATATCCTACTAAAAACCTTGTATAAAACCTTAGAAGTTTAAAACGACATTTGAATCTCTAAATCCGAAGACTATAGCTAAAGAATATTATTATATAATCCTTTCTAAAAATCCTCACTAATAAGGCCTACTCGTAGGTAGATATAATCTGCCAGGTGGTTTCCCAGAGTCACGTGACGGGTTTTTACTCATGCCTTATGAACTGTTATAAAGAGAAATTAAGATAAAGACCGATAAAATTATAAGAGGCTCGTTTATATTTACATTTGTTTTTACTAGAATACTATATATTAGTATTATAGCCTACTCGAAATAAGTATATAAGTATATAGACTATTATATATAACTCGCTTAGTTAATAATACTTTCCAAGGAACGTAAAGCACGTAAACTAGACACTACTTAAGAAGGCCCCTTTAAACCGGCTCCTTTTACTCTCCTTATTATAAAATCCGTCTAATTCTTACTCTTTTTCTATACCCTTGTGTTAGACTTGCTAGCAAATCTGAATACGATTGATTAGAGTCGGGGGCCTTTTTTTAGGATCATTAGGTAACTAAGAAATATATCGCACATTGGCAAACGGTCTTTGAAAACTAGATCCAACCTACCCCACCTACCCAACCTACTATATAATAGAGCAACCGCCAGTTTAGCGAAAGTTCAAATTTACACGAACAATTTACGCTTGGGTGTCTAACGATGCAATAGTGAGATTTTGCAACGTGTTATTACTTGTGACCTACCTATTATTCTTGCCAAGTAATTATTCTCAGGGATTTGAATTTCTTAGACTTAATTAAATAGTAATTCAAGTGTATGCTCTCGTTCGCGCATAGTGAATTGGGTGACAAGTCTTTTCGTTGGCTATGCTGCTTAATACCGGACAACAAGCTTGAAATACTTAAACAAGCGTGTAATACTTATATAAGCAAGAAAATAATACAGCAAAAAGCATTCTCTTGGTTCAGTGGTGTAGCGGATGCAATGAACTTGACTTTGTTGTATTCTCTGGATATATCGTGGTAGTAGCCAACTACCACATCATTATCCGATATTCTCACCAATTATTACCACTTACTTCGATTAAGGGGTACTGTATGAAGTCTGCTGCGGGTCTTCTGAGCCTGACAAGACTGTTTCACGTAGTATGGCGAGCTGCATACAGACCCCGAAACTGCAACCCTCACATCGGCAACGCTTTCAGGAGTGCCCATTCTCCAAGGTTTGGAGGCATTTGTTTACTCAGCGCCTTCTTGAGGGCGTAAGTGAGCTTGTTGTATGCAAACTTCACTACAAGGTGAACCAGGCTCACGCTAAGTGGGGATACAGCTTTCAAGCTGTTTGGTCGGACGGGTCTGATGAACAGAAGCTGCCGTTTTTTGTTCTCTCGCTTGTAGTCATTCAGGTCAAGTCACAACAGGTATGGTGGATCACAGTAAATTACACTTGAGTTTAGCTGTGGATAACAAACGCTTTCCTTGTTTTCGGAAACCATTCAATACCTTTCTTAAAGTTACCACAGATGGATTTACCACTTTTTGTTTGATTTAAAACAAATTACTTGAATCCCGATCTTGCAAGGCTGTTCTTCTCAACTCTTGAGGATTAGTCAAGTTTTACTTAAGAAATGAAAGAAAGCCAAAAGCCATTCACAGGGAACCTTTTTTTTGTTGACAGCTCCTCTTTGTGAATCTTACTTCTCTAGCGTATTCCGCGATAAAGACTTTGAATAGGTAGAATAACAAGATATTTCTGACATTAGAACAGTTCTTTCCTATGGTTATAAGTTGCTTTCTTTTTCCAAGTCTTTGCAACTCATCAACCCGCCTTGTCTCAAACACACACCAACACACAAATACTACAAAATTTCAAACACACAACCCACTTACAGAATGTCGACTTCAGCAACCACCAAACTTACCCTCGTTTCTGAGGACAGAGTTAATGTCCTGGTGGATAAGGATGCAATCTCTAATCGCTCCTCCCTGATCAGCGATTTGCTCGCGGATCTTGGTAAAGCCGCTGCTGAGTATCCAATTCCGATCAGCAAAGTGAAAGGAGACATTCTCAAGAAGATCGTTGAGTGGTGCGAACACCATAAAGACGACGCTTCCGAGCCTCGCAACCTTGCTGGAAAGGAGGTCAGCGCGTGGGACCAAGAGTTCTTTAACAACGAGAACGATGTCACCTTCGACATCATCCTGGCCGCTAACTTCCTCGAAATCAAGGCACTACTTCATCTCGGAGTGAAGATGGTTGCCAATCAGTTCCGCGGTCTCAACGCTCAGAAGATTTGGGAGAAGTACGGCTTGGAGGACGATTTGACTCCTGAGGAGAAGGATCGGATTCGTCGTGAGAATGCCTGGGCCGATGATCTTTGAATAACGGATTGCTAGGCAGGAGATCTGATTGATGAATGCTGGAATGATCAGGATATCACATCTTAGATTGGATAAAATCATGAAGGTATCAGCTCATCAGACTTTGAAACCCCCCCTTTCCCTCCTTACCTTGAATGCATTCCATTAAGGTACCCAATATAAACCCAATTCCCCAAAAACTAATTGACTAGAGATTTGAAATGCCAGTGAGACTGTGACAAACAAAACAACGCTGAAAATACCGATATGAATTGAGCAAGTTTTAAAATAAATATGATGGCAAGTGTCGAGCGACCCGGTGTTAGCTAGTGTCCATGGCATCGGCAAAGAGTTTAAACCTTGTTTCTCATTTTTATTAGCACTCCCTCCATCAATTTCTTGCGCATATATTTCTAAGGATTCCCGCTCCAATGGAAATATCTCGTAGACAAAGAATGCTGACCGTAATAGAAAATCACGAGACTTGTAGTGAAGAACAAAGGCGTCAAGCAGTCGACTGGCTCAAGTCACCTTAGAGTATATATCAAATAGAGACCTAAATGTTCAAGCGGTTTTCTAGTCAAATACCGCCAGGCAAAGATCAACCCAATATTGAAGCAGCAATGCTTAGAATGGGAATCAACAATCACAAATTCTTGAACAGGTTAGCACGTCATCTATGTTACTCAAAGATTACTGTTTTGAGTAACACTTCACTACTCGGTTACTCCGTACTTATTAGGATTTGTCCCTGAAGGTGACACCCAGTCACTGTGCAGTTGAGAACACAGTTTGAATCACACTTTACGATCGCAATCCACAAGCTTTAATGTTTGTTGAATATTTTAAACGCTTTGACATTGGCACTTATGGGCGGGCGCATGAGTAATTAAGCGAGGTTGAGTTGAAAAGTAATGGGAGAATACATTACTAACAAGGTACACATACACATGTAAAACTCTTTGAGAAACAGAAATTGAATCTTGAATTTTCAAAATTTTCACTCAAGTGGTCAGTATAGATAGACCAGCCATCTCAGTCGCATATGACAGCCCCTCTAAGAGAGGCGGGCATTACTCCGTATACCCTTAATTTATAAAAATATTATCCTAAAGACCTTACACAACTAAATCAATTACACAAATAGTTTAGAACAATTAATACTTTTCACCCCTTGTTAATTGATGTAAAATAGGACAATTAATAAAGTTGTGCCAGACTTTTAGCATAATAACTTTAAATAGCGTGTACAGAGCAACGCTCAGATCTCTTACATGCCACTCTCATCAGCTTCAGTAACTGCTCCTGTCTTAACCTTCTCCTTTGAAAGTCTATAATTGTAACAATTTACTGCAAAGTTGCAGTTTTCGTTGTTTGTTTCCAAAGACAATGCCTGTATTCTTACTCTAAAGGACGACATTTGCCTACTATTCTGGCAAACACCCAATTCTTGTTAAGTTTATTACGGGGGTATAGCAAAGACTTCATTCTTGGTTGTAGGTATCACCATTGACCTGAAGAGAGGCAAACAAACAATACTAAGTATAATAGGTTCTAAATGAGAGGAAGTTTAGTTTGAAACTCAGATAACAAGCTGGCACCCAAGGAGATCTTGCTGCTACCTCCAAGAAGGTAGCCAACAGTTTTGTAGGATTTGGTGCAAAGAAGGATAATCTGGTTATGCTACGTGATATGCTACTTCAAGCATACTGCATCTGGATGAGGACTTTGGGATGAATCCTTAGATATATCAATGGAAAAAAGGCTAAATGAAGATATGCCTCATGATTCCCAAGTATAGTTCACGTTGCACACAGTCACAGATCTACTTTTTCGAAACTTTTGGTAAGTGATTGATATTTGCAAAAGCAACAACCTATTTTTGATATACATGCAGAGTCGCAACCGTAGCGACATAATCCCATGAAGAAATACTATCATCCATCTTCCTGCCCTACCATATCAGCGTAGCATATGCATCGCTCTTGACACTTTCGACAAAGACATATCAGTAAAGCGAAGATGAGACCCCCAGTTTGCTTGAACTGTGCAAGCCCCCGCGCATTCTTCGCATCGAATCGCGAATTATGTTGTCATGTTGGTTCCCATGCAAGTGTAAGAGTCTGGCTGATCTGGATGCTTGTGATAATTGCATGCAAATCTGGTGAAAGGGCGAGGAGCACAGTCGCCATGACGTTTCAACCGCCCAAAAGTGTCGGAAAGGACGTCATTTATGTATTCTCTTGGGTAATCAGACTGATAATCAATGAGCCAGTGATTGAGCGCTTCAACTGTCATCCAAGAGCTAGCGTCAAGAAGAAACCTTCTCAGCTTTGAACCTTCTGGCGAGACATTGTAAATTATTTTGACAATTTGTGGCAAGCATATAACAAGGCTTTCGTCGGCATCAGACAATATCTCTATAAGCGTCAAAAGTTCATCCATAACAGCGTTGTGAAACTCATGGCATAGCAGAGACTCAGAAATGCCAAGACATTCAACCAGTTGAACGCCTCGCTTAATCGTAGAGCGTCTCCCATCTCCCCCATGAAAATCATCTTCTCTAGGAGGTAGGCTTTGAAGGGTTGCTGCACTCTCTAAACTCTTCGTTAAGACCCAGCTGACAAATATCGCAAATGTTTCTGGGTTCTCAGTAAGTGTAACCGTATTTGCCTGTCCACAAGCCCACTCCTTTTTGCGGGCTGCAGCAAAGAAATCCGAGACAGAGCAGATAACTTCCTTGTTGACAAAGAAAGTTTGCTTATCCTGTCCTCCTACAATGATCTTGAGAGGAGGTTCAGTCAAAGCTTCCCTAGGAGACTTTGTAAGTAGTTTTCTCCAAATATATGAGGCTTGGCAGGGATCACGAACATTGTCAACTTGAGTTCCTTCTTTGACATTCTCTTTAAAGAAGCCATGTGTATCCTATTTAGGCTGTCTAAGGGGAAGTTGAGTTTAGGGGCGAGACTTGGCGTTGGTTAACCGCAATATCCTAGGACGAAGGATACTGGTACTTGGATAGAGGAAAAGTACTTTGCGAGAGTGATTTGGAAGGTTTTGAGAGAAGGTGGGCTTTTAGTTTTGTAGTTGAAAATTAGTGGCCAGATAAGGTGCATGGGGAGCTGTGAGAGACAAAACTCTGGTGAAGTTCAAAGATACAGGTATTAAGGTCAGGGATCAAATTTCATTCTACTATTCACCAATGAGTTGCTGTACTAAAGATCCTCTCAATACCTACTGTGCCATACATACCAGGAGAGTTTTGCTAGAAAGAACCCAAAAGGAGCACCAATGTCCACCTTGTGGTAACTCGGTGTCAGACATTTCCTGACACTGTACGGAAATACCTAACACAGGCCTAATTAGGTATCAAAAAGTGGGGACGGTGTCAGGAAATACCTTCTCCCAACTAAATTGAGCACAAAAAAGTAGGATCCTAGGGACAGAGGGTACTCTAGAGACTATTATACTTCTAGGAGAGTTTAAGCGCAGTTCAGTGAGCTATCGTCTATATTATAGAGCCTTTCCCTCTCCCTTTACCTATGTAAACCACCTGTAAGTACTTAGTCGTTTTCATCTGTCCCTCTCCCTCCCTAACTGTAAGTACTTAGATGTTTCTACCTGTCCTCCCCCTCTATCCCTCCCTGTAAGTACTTTTCCACTTTGCCCTCCTGTAAGTCTCTACTTCTATTATACCCATATACCCCTATACCACCCCCCCCCCCCCCCGCCCCCTTTCTCTCTCCCTTCCCTGCCTATAAACAAGTAAACGCGGAAACTCGTAGATAAAGAACTCCGTCTTTGGTAGGATATATAAGGTTTTACGCCCATCGTTAATATCAGGAAATATACGCGTTAGGGAAGGTTTTATACCCCAGACCGTCCCGCGCGGTGTTAGGTATTTCCTGGCGCAGTTCCCATAGGGCTAGGATAACGAGATAGGTCAAGTAGAATGCTCGAGTATGTCAACTTCATAACGATATTCTGGGCTGCTAATATCTTCGTGATGGTGGATTTGAGATAACAAATTCTGGGGCTCATGAAAGTTTAAATAATAGCATAAGTGGTTTTTAGGAGTCCTTCAAGACAGTATTTGTGAGATAAACTGATCACACAACAACTGAATTTACATTCACCTTCGATTCTTGTTACAGAGGTTCACTCAAACAAGTCTTAATATGCGGTAACTTGGCACCAATCGCCATTGCTGGGTTCCAATTTCTCTGTAACAGCCTCCTGAGAAGATTCCTGTTATCTCCCATGGGCAGTGGAGATATAAACCTCCCTTATTGATAGACTCAAACTTGAATGTATCGTTGGACTTTTCTTCACAAAATTATCTGGGCAACTATTTCTCAGACTTCATTGAACCCTATCGTTGGTGAAATATAGAGTACGGTAAACTACCTCCTCACTGTCTCCCTTCCTTAAATATATATAATTGAAGGATTTTTTGTCTGAACTAGCATCTCGACATCTGCTAAGAAAGAAAACTCTTTGGCTCAAGCAATATTCAAATTTCAAATGTCCTCAAATATTGGCACAGTCAGTGTTACTTTACTCGTATCCATTCAACTACACTAGAAATTTGAAAGAATCCATTCGAATGGAGCAATTACATTACGCCACGTAGTGTGGCCATTATACCTGAAATCGTTGGCAGCTAGGGTACAAAGAATTTGAAAGAGCTTATACAAATGAGTGGCATTATACTAGACGAAATTGCAAAAAGATAACATGGACATCTTGTTGAACAAAATTTGATTTCATTGAAACCAGCATGCAGGAGAAAAGGCTATATACAGTACATAATCAGATATATATAACCGTGAGAATTCGCAGCAAAGTTGCGTGTGTGTGTGTGTGTGTGTGTGTGTCTATTTAACGTCTTAGCGGGCACGTGTGTGACACGTGTCCTTCAGTCCCCGTTGGGGCAAAAGACGCCAGGGGGGGTAGGCCCCTGGTTTCCTGTCTAGCTAGCTAGTTTACATGAGTTTAAAGACTATAGCGGGGTTTACATTTTCGCTATAGCTGTCGTTTTGTCCGCTTAAGGAAGTGAAATAGTAGTACTGCCCACCCTTTGTAGTATGATCCCCTAGCCCGTGATCCTTGCCCCTGTTTGCTACAACCACCGCCTCTAAATGTATGTTAAGGAAAGACAAAAGAAAGACAGATACAAGGAAAGGAAATAGTAGTTTATAGAGATAGAAAGCCTGTGTTAGTCTAGAGCGTTAGCCCTTTGCGCATGTGGGATACATACCTCTTGATAAAACCTAGAATCTAAGAACCACCTTGCTAGTTTGGTAGAGCCTTGGGTAGTTCTAAGTAGCTAGGGAATTGCGATTGAGGGCCGTCCTTTGTAAAGCTTCCGGCAGTTTAATTGTGGGCAGAAGTAAAAATGAAGCGGGGATTTCCTTCTACCACAAGAGTAGGTAAGTAGAGCGTCTTTATGGTGGAATCGTATGTGGTAGTTTGCAAAGTCTCCATGTTGAGAGCGGGCTGCAAGGATCCGCCCAAGTGCTCCTCGGTCTATTGAGAGCAAGTCCTTGTTCTTGTCATATGAGATCCCTAGGTCTAGGTAGTGATACGGTGCTGTGATGTACCAGAGTTTTGCTATTGCCCTAGTAGCCTCTGTTTTTGCTAACCGTTTAAGAGAGGCTAGTGTACAGGTGCTGTCTAGAGAGGCTGGTAGGCTAGCCCCCTCTTTAGTAGTACTGTCAGCGGCCTCATTTCCTAGTACATTTGTATAGCCTGGGACCCATCGGACCTTAAGTTCTCCTAGTGCCACGTGTGCTAGCTTTGTACGAAGGGGCCACTTACGCGCGACCTCCTTGAACTCGTCGAAGGCCCATTGCGATGAACTAATAGAGTCGCCTAATAGTCGCTTAGCTACTTCAAGGTTATCGAGAAACACCTAGAGGTCTGTCGAGAACCTTGTAGTCGGAGTAGCCAGAGCAGCTTGTGCACCACGTAGGGCTGTAATAGCTTCAGCGTCGTAGACTTCTGTATTCCGGCCTAGCGAGAAGGCTTTATAGGCAGTCTGTCGTCCTCCCTGGTAGATTACGTAGCCGCCACCAGTCGAGCCGTCCTTAGCTTCTTACTTTAAGCCGTCAGAAAATACCTGAAAGTCTCCTAGAGGGATGGAGGGCAGGAACTCTTTAAAGTCTTCTACGGCCTATTCTTTTGTCCGCCCAAGGGGGCTATAGACCCGCTTTTCGACTTTGTCGTTTGGCTCTTGGATCCTCCAGGGTAGGAGGGCAATAGGATCTACTATCTCGTGTTTTAGCAGGGCTAGAATAGCCCTTGTAAACCGGGACAACTAGCGCCCTGTCTGTATCACCTGAGCAGCTCGTTTGCGGAGAGGGTGTCGCGGGTCGAGGCGGGCTGTACGAGCTGCAAAGGCCTGGGTAGACTGGTTAAGTACAACCTCGGGAGGGGTGATATAAGCCTCTTTAAGTAGAGCTGTAGTCTGGGTCGTACGGTATACTAGGAGAATAGCTCTTGCGCCGCTATATGCCACTTTCTCTAGGAGCTCAATATGAGAGTTAACGCGGTTTGACGTCCTTTTGTTATTACTAGTACGGAAGCGGCCAGGCCACCAAGTCTCAGCTGCAAAGTAGCCCTTCTTTAGAACACAAGCAGTAAAGGCCCGCTGAAGAAGAATAGGGGGTACGCCTCTAGTTGTCTTGCCAAGTAACCTGAGAGCATTGCTTACTACTAGGGCTTTTGCTGCAAGGGTTCTAACATGACTTTTAAAGTCAAGCTTTCGATCATAGAAGACTCCTAGCCACCTCAGAGAGCCTGTAACCGGCTGTACATAGTGGGAGCAGGCAGTAACGGACAGGTCCTGGTCTGCTAGAGGCTTCCGGCCTCGGGTAAAGTGAATAAGCTCTGACTTTGCTGGGTCAAAGGTAATGCCCTCTGCTTCGCCCCAGTCTAGGATCTCCTGCAGGTCCTTCTGTAGGGATATACAGTTGGCTTGACTACTCTGGGAAATTGCAAGTAAGCCAATATCATCTGCATAGCCGAACCTTTTTATAGGGCGGCCTAGCCAGAATACTAGCGCAATGTAAAGCATGAAGAGGATTGGCGAGATAGGCGAGCCTTGAGGGAGGCCGCATGTGACGCTTGTAAGCGGACCTGTCTCCCCATCTAGGCGTATCTGGACAGCTCTGTTAGTTGCAAAGGACTTAACCCAGCGGACAAGGTGATCTGGCCACCCCTGCTCGCGGAGTCTACGAACAAGCCTCCCTGGCAAGACTCCATCAAAGGCCCCCTTGACGTCTACTGTTAAAAGGGAGGCTTTCAGGTTGCTGTTCAGAGCCTACTCAACGTCATAGGTGAGACATGTTGTCAGGTCTACTGAGGACCGTAGTGGGAGAGCTCCAAACTGCTGGGTCGCTAGTACTCTATAAGTGATTGCGAGCCAGGACATCTTTTTCGCTAGGAGCCTCTCAAGCCCCTTCCCTAGAACTGATAATAGAGCAATTGGTCTATATGCCCTTAGGGACGAGCGATCAGACTTATTTGGTTTTAGGATAATTGCCAGGATTGCACTCTGAAAAGAGGCCGGGCAGTGTCCGCTGCCTAGGCAGTACTAGAAGAGAGTTAGAACGTAGCAAGATATCTATGGCTATGCTAGCTAAAGAATTCTAGTAGGAATTTCGTCAATTCCTAGGGCTATATTCCTAGCATTAAGCACAGCTCTTTGAACGTCCTGAGCTATGATTGGCGGAAAGGGGATCTCACGGACCGGGGCGACAGGGGCGTCAAAAGGGATATCTCCTGCTTCGGCTGTGTTGCTTAGTAAGTTTCGTACAAGAATATCCCTCTTGTCCTTAATATCTACTGCCGGCTTAGCAGTTGGGTTTAGCGGGTCTGTAAAGGGGGGGCTTCTGTAACTGCCGGTTGATTAATGCCACTTCGTCATCCTAAAGACGTCCTTTGGTTCAGTTGTAGAGTCGAGTTGCTTCTCCCAATAGCGACGCTTAGCCCTTCTAACTGTGTTCCTAAGGTCGCGTTGAGAAGCATCTGTACTATGTTGATTCCTCCTTTGAAGTGCCTCTTTGCAGTCGGTATTCCACCATGGTTGGCCTGATCCTACTCCAAGGGTTCGTCTAGCCGAGCCTCTGTATGCAGTGCTAACAGCCTCTACTAGACCTGCTGTAAAATTGTCTAGGTCCAGGGCTGTGCAGCCTTCTATAAGCTGGGGCAGCATAGAACAATTCTCGGCTAGCAGGGATGTAAACAGCTCCTGGTCAAGGGTGTCTAGCCGAAGCCTACGGGTAGCCTTAGCTAGCCGGGTGTCCTAGTAAATAGATGTGAGCAGCGAAGAATGATCGGACGAAGCGTCTAGGTGATCTGTAATAGTAGTAGTAGCAAAGGCGTTACCAGTAATAAACGCAAGGTCTAGAACATTGCCTCTACTATGCGTGCTAACTCCTACTTCTGAGGTGAGCGCGAAGCCGTTAGAGTCAAGCTAGTCGACTAGTGGTGCAGCTATTGTGGAGGGCAGAGGGTGGGTTGGGTCCCATCTAGGGTGGTGGGTATTAAAGTCACCTGTAAGAAAGGCGTTCTTAAGAGTGCTCCTTGGGAGGCTAATAAGCGCCTGAACAGTCGCCCCTGCCCTGGCAGACCCTGGAGGGGCGTTATATATGTTGCCGATTGTAAGTACAGAGGAGTCCTGGCCTTGAATCTAAAGAAAAACCATATTACTAGTTAGAAAGGGTCGTAGCTGGTTTACTTGAATCCCTGTCCCTTTTCGTACATATGACATTACTCTTGGGCGTTCTGTCCAGTCGTCGGATAGCGTAAAAGACTCGTACATAGGGTGTGTTTTAGTAATCTGTCGGGAGTGGTCCGAGAAAATATATGGCTCTTAAATAAGAATAAAATCAATGAAATCGTCGTTTGCAATAGAGAGTGCAAGCTCATGTGAGGTGGCCCCTCTGCCTACGTTAACTTGTAGTATAGACAGGGGTAGGGCTGGGCTCCTACAGGCGTGTGGCATTAAGGGTAGGAGAGCGAGGGCTTGTAGAGCTGCCGTAGCGAGCCATAAGAGGGGTAGATGGGGGTCTGATCTGTCGATTAGTAGATAGGGTCTGTGGGATAACTACCTCAGTTGTCATAGCTACGTCGGTTGGGGGGGGTCTTGTGCAGCTAAGTGCCTCTAACGCCCGCTTTGCCTTGAAAGTAGTAATAATTGCTTCTCTCTGGGACTTAGTTTTTAGGCCACTCTTTGTTAGACGTAGGGGGCATTGGTGGAAATCTGCCGAGTGAGGCCCTCCACAGTGTAGGCACCTGGCGGGGCAAGTATAAGGGCTAGCAGTAGCGCACATAGTCTTGTGGTTGGTCTCAAGGTGTTTAGTAGACCCGCAGAGCCGGCAACGCTGCTCCTTTGAGCAGGTTCGGGTATTATGCCACTGGTAGCATCTTGTACACTGCGTGATTCTTGTACGAGGCGGGAGGAGTTTAGTAGTAACTAGTGTACCTAGGATTCGTAGGTTCCTACCTAGCTCCTGGTAATCGACTGAGGGGAAGTGGACTATCCAGTTTGTTGTATATTAGTCATCGTTCTGCCTAGCTTTTGACTCCGAAGCGTAGATAGGCTACTGTCCTGTGTAGTCCAGGATTGTTTCAAAGAGGACAGCCTCTGTAACTCTACTGTTAGTAAGGGAACCCTCGTCAGTGTAGTTTCGGACTGAGCGTGGAACCCCAGACAGCCTATATGTGGTCCAGGCAGTCCGCATTTCGACTATACAATCT
>UNPT01000203.1:0-86637 GCA_900536445.1 Hymenoscyphus occultus | reverse complement strand
GGCACAGCCTTCGTCTGGCAGCCTGGGCTCCACTTGATGAGGTGCGAATAGCCTCACAAGTGCCCCAGGGCGGCTGTTTGACCCAAATAACATATCCACCTCCTACGTGAACCTGAATATAAGCAAAGGATGTGTTTTACGTATTGAGGGTGACTAAGCAAGCTTGCATATACCGTTTGATCTCTTAGATCACTTGTCTACAACACCAACAACAAATCCACTGATTGTAGGATTGTTGTTGCACGCTCTCAGGAGCAGTTTTCTTATTTACCCTCCACCATCCCCAAGCTAGCCACCAGAATTAGATAGTGAGATAGGCCTTAATTGAGCGCTTGGCAGCCTGGGCTCCACTTGATGAGGTGCGAATAGCCTCACAAGTGCCCCAGGGCGGCTGTTTGACCCAAATAACATATCCACCTCCTACGTGAACCTGAATATAAGCAAACTATAATTTAAATAATCACTACAAAACAAGTAATTACTATAAAACAAGCAATTACTATAAAACAAGCTCTATAACTATAAACTATAATCTAATCTTATTATACAAACTCTATCAATACAAGCTATAATCTAATATTACTATATAATCCTATATATATTATTTGGGCACAGCCTTCGTCTGGCAGCCTGGGCTCTACTTAATAAGGTGCGAATAGCCTTACAAGTGCCCCAGGGCGGCTGTTTAACCTAAATAACATATCTACCTCCTACGTGAACCTGAATATAAGCAAAGGATGTGTTTTACGTATTAAGGGTAACTAAGCAAGCTTGTATATATCGTTTAATCTCTTAGATCACTTGTTTATAACACTAATAACAAATCCACTAATTGTAGGATTATTGTTACACGCTCTCAGGAGCAGTTTTCTTATTTACCCTCTACCATCCCTAAGCTAGCCACCAGAATTAGATAGTGAGATAGGCCTTAATTGAGCGCTTGGCAGCCTGGGCTCCACTTGATAAGGTACGAATAGCCTCACAAGTGCCCCAGGGCGGCTATTTGACCTAAATAATATATCTACCTCCTACGTGAACCTGAATATAAGCAAAATATTATATTAAGAAATAAGTATTATAGGTAAGTATATCCTAACTTAAAGCGGGCCTCGCGAGTATAGACGCCTATAGCTACTCGTAGAGCCCCTAAGAATAGCTAGCTAGTACTTCTTTTATTAACTATTTAAAAGGGTAATTAATAATTATTAGATAAGAATAGTAAGTAGTACTTTACTATATCTACTATTCGTACCTACTTAAATAATATAAAATTTTTATCTTATATAGTATATTTATTATAGTATCTAGAACTTCGAAAAATAGTAAAAAAATATCTTATATTCTAAACTAGTAGTATTTATTATACTTTTAAGTACTTCTATTATTCGAATAAAGAAAATCGTACTAGTATTAGTATCTATTATACCTTATAGTACTTTTCTAACCCGAACGAAAATTATTATATTAGTATTTCTTTAATAAGTAGTAATTATATATATATAGAACTAATATTAATATTTAGTATAGACTTAAATACCTTCTAATAGACTATAATACTATTAAAGAAAAGAAGACGTCGAGGTAGATTAAGTATAAAGCCTAGTAGATAATTACTAGATTTAACGCCTTCGCTAAATATATACGCTCTACTAGCCGAACCTCTTACTCTAGCTATTTACTCTAATATTTATCTTAATCCTTTATTCGGTAAGTTCTAACCTAGCGTCTCTTTCTATTAAAAGCTCGATTATCTATATATATATATATATTTAATATTATAGCTTCTCGAATATTACGTTTCTTTTAATATCTTTTCTTATTTATAAGCTCTTTTCTTTTAATAATAAAGCTTTATAATATAAGGTATAAACTACTAGCTTTCTAGCTTTTATTAATTATACGTTGTTTTTTATCTTACTTACGTATATACCTTCGACTACTACTTTAGTATTCTATAATATAATTATATTTACTACTAAACTAATCTATAGTAAAGAATTTAAAAATTTTATTACTAGTTCTTTTTAAGATAGTAAGTGGATATTATTATTCTTATATATCTACTCTAGTAAAGTAAATACTAAGTTTCTAATAAGTAACCTTTTATAAACGTCCTAGGTAAGAATTATAGCTAATATACTACTTCTCTAACGTTTATTTATATCTTTTTTTAATATAATACCTAATTCTAAGTCTAAAATAGAAGATAATAATCTAATTAAGAATACTAGTAATTAGTAAACTATAAGTTCCCTAGTTAATATACGTCTTGTATTTATATTCTCGATATTATTTTATACTACTAGCTCTTATAACTAACGATTTTAGTATTAATTAAGAATAGTTATAAAAGCTAGTAAAATAAAAGATAAAGTACTTTCTATACTAAATTAGCTAAAAGTTATAATTACTACTAAAATAACTATATAAATATTAGTAATACTATCGAAATCGTTAATCTAGTATAATACTCTCGTCTTAATATAGATTTACCCTTATTCCTCGGATCCCTAAAAGAGAGGGGACTCTTATACTAAGATTACGAAATCGTAGTTAGAAGCTCTTTTAGAGGTCGGGAAGGAATTAGCTACTAAACTATAGTATCTTATCTTTAATAATATTTAATTACTTAAGAGAGTAACCTATACGCGGATTAGTAATAAAACATGTTTTTTAATAGTACTACTAGTTATATAGCTAAGGTAATTTTTTAAGAGAGGGTTAAGAGCTTCTAATACTTAATTCTTTTTATTTTAAATAAGTAAAAGTAATAACCTCTAATTAGCTAATATATAATACTAAGGCTAATTATTTTTATAAATTAGAATAAATATTAGTATAAATACTAACTACTTCAGCTAGATTTATAAGCGATTAGTATATAGGATTATTAATAAGTATCTCTTATAGCCTTTTTATAAATAATATTCTTATTAGATTACGGTTCCTTAAGAATTGTGAAGGTTCGATTTCGAGTTTTATAGTGAATGGATTCGCTTAAGTGAATAGGGGTATTCGGTATTCTGTAGCTATTTAGTTAGTTCTACCGCGAGGAGTTCTCTCCGTCTCTCCTTCTCTCCTTGCGGACAATCTAATTAATATTCTACCCTAATATATTGTCCGCCTTCTATAAGCAAATACGATCGACATAGTCGTTATATTCTACTATAGCAAACTAATACGGCGCGAACTTTAAGGGCTAGTTAGAGGAACAAAACCTACAACCGCTTAGCGGATTCCTAGTAGAATAATAACTAGCTCGAGAACTGTTTACTGTTAATAACCTCTACTACTATCGTAACGACCTAGATATACTCCTTTAAGTAGCGAATCGTAATCCCTAAGCCTTCTAATAAATATTCAAGGGCGTGATCGAGAGCTTGGAGACTACTAGGCAAGTATAAGCGGAAGCCCTTCGAGATAAAGAAGAAGCAAAGGAAGAGAACACTAAACTCAAAAATCAGTTAATCGTACTCTAGAACTAGAACAATACGTTTCGACGCGATATAACTCAAGCTGTCCAAGCTGCTTAAGCCGCTGCTGCTACTACTACTACTCGATCTGCTTAATTTTCCCCCGCTCACCCTATACCTCTAGTAGTGAATAACTAACAAGTAATTGTTGTACGTTCGCTAGTATACCCTGATCCTGTGAAGTTCGGCGGCAAGCTCCAGTCCCCCGCTGAGCTTCGTAGCTATCTTATTAGTACAAGAATCAAGCTCTCGTAGAATCAAGACTAGTAGACTACTAAGAATAATCGTATAAACTATGTTTTAAGCACTTTAGAAGGCAAAGTACACAAGTATATTAATCCGTATATTAATGAATTCGGACAATATAGCCTAGCTCTATAATCTGTCGAGAGTATCTTTGCTATTCTTAGTACTACCTTTAGTAACCCGTACTCGCGGAGCGACAACTTTGTAAAGCTTGTTAAGCTATAACAAAACAACTTGAGAACAGATAAGTTCCTTACTTAGTTCTTGTCCCTTTACACCTCTTCGAAGTCGCTTGGATACGAGGCCTGTACACTTCTACTTAATACCCTAGATTCCTAAGTCGCTAATCGCGTCTTATAAAACCCGCTCTATTCTAATAAGCTTGATCTCTAGAATCTCGCTACACTTGTCTAAGAAGCTAATCACATCTGCCGACGGGTCTTTGGCGAGAATTTTTTAAGTAAAAGAGCTATAGCTTCTATCTTGCCAGCTACTATTGTTCCACCTGCTTCTACTCCCGCTATAGATAGCCCTGGCGACCCTATGGACATTAATGCTTTGCGACTCGGGAGTAAGGTAGTTTAGACTAAGAAGGATATTAAGGATAGGAAGCGTGCTATCACTGCTAAGGACAAGAAAGCTCGGAAGGAGTATTAAGTTAAGCACAACCTATGTTTTTACTACGATTCTCCTAACCATAGCTTACGTACACTATGTCCTAAGCTAGAGAAGGCTAGGGAAGCGAAGGAGAAGAAGGAAGCGGGAAAAGTATAGTCTCTGACAATAGTCGCCGTCGGAGACGTAAAAGGAATAAGATATTAAAGCTCTCCTTACTTACGGATAGGTAGAAGAACGTTATAGAAGTCCCTTGCAAGGTAGTTTACAAAGACCTTAAGAATACCGACAACCTATATATTACTTCTACTACTTATTATATACTTGATTCTAGTACTTTAGCTTAATACTTTATTAATTCTACCTACGCGTAACGAAATAGATTTGTTTTAGAACTACTCGCTCGACCACGAAGTCTTCGCATTATAGACGGACGGCCTTCTATTACGGGTGCTATTATACATACTGTTACTTTAGATTTGATTATTAGCAAGTATATCGAACGTTAGTAACGGTTTTACGTTACTACGCTA
Source organism: Hymenoscyphus occultus (assembly GCA_900536445.1). NCBI lineage: Eukaryota > Fungi > Ascomycota > Leotiomycetes > Helotiales > Helotiaceae > Hymenoscyphus > Hymenoscyphus occultus. The sequence continues at coordinate 81,770 of UNPT01000203.1, read as the reverse complement.
GTATCCTACGATATTATTCTAGGATAACTATAGCTAGCTCTTTATAACCCGAACGTAGACTAGATAGGACGAGTTATTAACTTTTGCTCTGGATTTTGTAAGTGTCGGGACGTAAAGGTGGTTTTAATCACGTGGCTGCACTAGACCACTTTGGTACTAGTGCAAAAGCTGGAGCCTCAAGCTCACAGCTTCATGTATGCTAAAAAGAACAAGAATCATCACCAAAACCCAGAACCCAGAAACCTCTATTCTACTCGAGTAGGCCTGTATTCCCAACAGTAAGGCCTACTATATACCACAGCGCCTAGATACTATACAAGTTACTTATGTGAGGGAAGAAGTGCGAGCACTATTGCCGCGGAAAGTAGGCGCTGCCGCTTTCTATAAGCTTACGAAGACTTATAGAGTCGAGGTGTTCTCTCTGTCTCTCTTTGAAATTAACTAGTATTTAGAGAGATCTAGGATAGATTTAGACAACTCTTTAGTTAAGGAATCTCGTTAGATTCGTCTAGACAACAGCTTAGATAGCCCTTAGCGAATAGAGCGTATTTTGAAAGAGGAGGAGTCTTTTTCTCCCTTACCTGATTTGAATATCCCTAGAACTCGACAATAGAGAGCCTCGGAGCTCTATTTACGTAGCGTATTAATAGAAGACGTGGAAATCGCTTTACGACCAAAATCGATAGTTGATCCTGCTTCTCTTTTGCTATAACACTACTACTGTTACCTACCACTTTTTAACAGAGACGTAGCTAATATCCTACCACCGTATCGGGATTGCGATCTCTATATTGAATTAAAGCTAGACAAGACCCCGCCTTATAGTAAGTTATATAATATATCTGAACTAGAACTTCTTGTTTTAAGAAAGTATCTCAAGGAACAGTTAGACAAGGGCTTTATTCGTGTAAGCACTTCTCCCGCCGTATTACTAGTTTTATTTGCAAAGAAGCCTGGCGGCGGTCTCCGCTTTTACGTAGATTATCGACTTTTGAATAACATTATAATTAAGAATCGGTATCCTATTCCACTAATCTAGGAGACTCTTTAGCGCCTAAGCAAAGCTCGATACTTTACGAAGCTTAATGTAATTACCGCATTTAATCGTATTAGGATGAAAGAGGGAGACGAATAGCTTACTACCTTTAATACTCGATATGGCTTATTCGAATCCCTTGTTGTACCCTTCGGTCTCACTAACGCACCTACTAATTTTCAGGCTCGAATCAACGAAGTCCTCCGTCCATTTTTGGACATGTTTTATACTACTTTTCTAGACGATATACTAGTCTATTCCGATGACCTTCAGTCCCACCGCGAGCACGTCTACAAGGTGCTTAATGCTCTCTAGGCTACGGGCCTAAATTTGGATATAAACAAGTATGATTTCGAGGTCTAGGAAGTTAAATATCTCGGTATAATAATTAATACTAAGGGCGTACGGATGGACCCGGAAAAGGTCTCTGTAGTTATTAGTTAGCAGACGCTATCTAATCTTAAGGACTTGTAAGCTTTTCTTGGTTTCTCGAATTTTTACCGTCGCTTTATTAAGGACTTCTCATATATTATTAAGCCTCTTAATTTCCTCTCTAGACAAGGAGTATCTTAGTCCTAGGATTCGGATTGCGAGAATGCGTTCTAGACTCTTAAGCGAGCCTTTATTTCAGCCCCTATTCTTTGTTACTTTAATTATACAAAAGAAGTGGTCTTGGAATACGACTCTTCCGATTTTGTGTCTGCCGCTATACTCTCTTAGTATTTTAATAGTGTTTTATACCCTGTTAAATTTATGTCTAGGGTATTTGACCCCGCCGAGTATAATTACGAGATCTACGATAAGGAACTTCTTGTAATTGTACAAGCTTTTGAATCCTGGCGAGCTGAGCTAGCCAGCGTCGAATACCCTATTTCTATTATTATAGACCACCAGAATCTTAAATACTTTATAACTACAAAACACCTTACTCGCCGGTAAGTACGTTAGAGCGAGTTCTTGTCTTCTTTCGACTTCGTTATTAAGGTAGCTCTTATAAAGGGCCTTGTTAAACCCGACTCCTTAACTCGTCGCTCTTAAGATTTACCTAAAGGTTCGGACAACCCTCGCCTAAAATACTAGGACCAGGCCCTACTAAAAGGGTACAATTTGGACCCTGCTTTGCGGCTGTCGCCTATCCAACTTGACGAAACTAATAAATCTGACGATCAGAGGATTACTCGTATGCTTAAGGAGGGTTATCCTGACGACCCCTTTTAGAAGCGAATATCCACTGAGATAAATCGTGTTAACCGTACTCTATACTCTAAAGAGGTGTCTTTGTCGGAGTATATAATTCGCAATAATCAATTGTACTTCCGAGACCGCTTATACGTTCCTAATACTAATTTACGTATATAGTTACTTTAAAAGAGCTACGATTCTATAGAAAGTGGCTACCTAGGACAGAACAAAATTTTCGAACTAATTTCTCGATATTATTAGTAGCCGAAGTTATATAGCGATATCGCTTAGTTTTATAAGGCTTGCGAGAATTACGCTCGTAATAAGCACTCTTAGCTTCGTTATTAGGGTACCCTGAAACCACTTCTACTTCTACTTTAGCGATGGACCGACTTATCTATAGATTTTATAGGTCCTCTTACTAGAGTTGATAGATTTAACCAGTTAATGGTAGTAACTGACAGGCTTTCTAAAGACTATTATATTATTCCTTGCAAAACTACTATAACCGCTGCCGACCTAGCTCACGTCTTCGTTCAAGAGATTTAGAAGCTCTACGGCCTTTCTAGCTCTATTGTTTCTGACTGAGGGACCTTATTTGTCGCTGACTTTTAGAAAGCTATCTATAGTATACTATAAATTCAGATATAACTTTCGATAGCTTACTATCCTAAATCTAATAGGTAGACTAAAATTATAGATAAGTTAGTAGTAAAATATCTTCGCCTTTATTTAGACTTCGCCTAGAAGAAGTAGGTACAATATCTCCCCCTAGTAGAATTCGCTATACGGAATATTGTAAATAGCTCTACTGGAATCTCCCCCTTTTTTGCGAACTACGGTTACTACCCTCGACTAAGCTTTGTACTACTAAAAGACTTAGATTCTATGTCACCAAAAGAACTAGCTAGTACTCGATTCGTACAGAAAATGCAGGAGATCCTCGATTTATTACGAACTAATCTCCTAGCCGCTCGAGATTTAATAGAGTCTTCCGCTAATAATTCAAGGGACCCAGCCCCTGCTTATCGAGTAGGTGATTTGGTACTATTAAGTACTAAAAATATCCTATCTACTTGTCCTATTCCTAAATTCGATACTAAGTTTATAGAACCTTTCCGAGTCCTTTAGAAGGTTAACTCGCACGCGTACAAGCTGGACTTGCTAGTAGAACTCGAAGTAATCTATCTAGTCTTCTATACTAATTTGTTGCGGCCAACTGTGGGTACTCCGCTACCTGGGTAGCATAATCTACTAGCTATGCTAGTAGCGCTTGATAATAGTGGTCAGGAATTATGGGTAGTTGACAGAATTATCGATTCTTGGCGTTAAGATAGTCAATTTGAGTATTTAGTCTAGTAGAGAGGTTACGAGGAGAGTACGTAGGAGCCCCTTGCGAATGTCTTTATAGGCTCTATATCTCGTACCTTATTCTATTACTCTTTCCCTGATAAGTTACGACCTACGTCTAAGGAATTATAAGCTGCTCGCGCTGCTTCTGTGTAGAAGGGTTATAGGATAAGGGGGGGCCTTATATAAAGGTTCGATTTCGAGTTTTATAGTAAATGGATTCGCTTAAGTGAATAGGGGTATTCGGTATTCCGTAGCTATTTAGTTAGTTCTACCGCGAGGAGTTCTCTCCTTCTCTCCTTGCGGACAATCTAATCAATATTCCACCCTGACACAGGGTATCACTAGGAGCGTACAAGGACAGTTCCAGAATACAGTTGAGATTGATCGCGAGTCAGCTAAGAAGTCCTAGAGCTAGCTATTACTTATACACAACAAGAGGCCACGCTATTCCCTATTAGGCAGCTCTATACTATCTCCGATTAGGCAACTCCAACCCACTATTGCATTCGCTAAGCGAAGCACCAAAACACTATACCGAGCCACATTCACGCCCTCACAGCTAATAAATACCTATTAGTATCTCTTAGCCTTTACTTCGAGTATATCTTCTATTATACTTAATCTATATAAGAATATCGCGCCTTTCTTAGGTAAATAGGTTTCTTAGTTTATATTTTCTAAACTTATAAACTTCCGGTTAATTAATTTATATTACTTATTACCTAAACTTTATAAATAAGTAAAAATAATTATAATTATTTAAGAATTTGAAAGTAGATAGAAAAATATAAAACTATAGAATATTAATAACTTTCCCTATCTTATATACGCTTTTAAAACTATATCTTTTTCCTTAGTTAGAGATATTAATACGCTTTTCTAACTTAAGTATAATTTAAAGTCTAATATATTTAAAGATATAAAGTGTTACTTAATATTCAAAAACCCTTTTTTTAAAGTTATAATTAAAATATTTTATTTTATTTAGCGTTTAATATAAGAGATTAGTAAACTTTATAGTCTTATAAGATTAAAAAACCTTAATTTAAAACTATTTATAAAAGATAGGTTTAATAAAGTAGATAGTAAACTACTATTACTATTATATTAAGTTAGTATTTTTAAACTCTATAATAATAGAAGTAGTAGTAATAATAGCCGAGTCTCTTTAGTATCTATAGAGTTAAGACTAAAGTTTATAAAACCTTAATTAGAATTAGATATAAAGAAGTTCTCTAGATCTAAATTTATATTAGATAAGAATAAAGTAATTATATTTAAATAGTATATAATTATTTATATAGAAGTTTAAAGTAGCTTATATAACTTACTTTATTTTCTATAAAAAGATTTTATTATATATATATATAAATTTTAGAAGTAAAATTTAACTAAAAGTCTTAATATTAGTATAAATTTATATTTAAAAATCTAGAGGATTCTAGTAGTACTATTATCTTAATAATATCTCCTCTAATAATAAAGATACTAGCGTATTTATTTTATTATACTTATATAGTTTTAAGCTACTTTTATTAGTATATACTTAGCTACTTTACTATACCTATATTTCTACTAACCCAAGTACTCTATTGTTATCTATGGGGCTTAGATTAAGGTTCTTCTTTATAAATCAACGATTTAGAGGCCTTGTATAGCTTCTAGTACTAGCCAGCTATCCTAAGAGGCTCTGCTAACTTGTTCCTCGTTGTTGAGGCCTGAGGCTCTTAGACTAAGAATGAGGCAAGTAAGTAAGCACCTATCCTCTTGCTGCCTAACATCACGCCTCCTTCGAGTCTTTCCTCTACTCTACCTATCAAAAAAGATCCTATGAGGTAAAGCAAACTTCAATAATAATATTGATTTTTTTATTTTTCCATTTTTTCCCTAACTAGATCTTCGCTATACTGGAGTAGTAGAGTAGGTAAGGTACCCTCTCTAACTACCAACCGCCAACCACCAATGATCTCGCTCAACTCACCATCAAAAGAAAGCCAGCATTGTTCCACCCCTCCCCAACCCAACAGTTCACCAAAAGCCATGAAATAATCTTGGCCCAAATATTTTCCCGTCCGAGGGTTCGTCCTGAACCTTCTCACTCTAATACTGGAAGTGGGAAACCCGAAGATTCCAATGCTATATCAAGGATATAGACATCTTTCCTTAGCGCCCCATATCGTGCTTTCTCAATTGCCAATGCAAAATGCAAAATGCCAATACAGATCAAGAGTATTCACCCTTCAATCCCTCAACGCCAATTGATCGTTCCGATCATTGCAAAATACTCCGCAAAACTCCAAATCTAGGCCAGCCCAACCGAGCCCAATCCCATCCCAGAAACGCCCAAGAACTCCAAATATCGCTCCAATTCCCTCCCAATCATTTATCGTCATCAGTCGCTGTATCGTCGTCCACGACCTCAATATCTTCCTCTTCTTCTTCACCCGATTCATCATCACTATCCTCTTCTACGTCCAATCCGGGGATAGCCTGCCATTCGACATAATCATCATCAACCCAGACTCTGCTTTTGGGCAGATAGTAAGGGTCGAATGGAAAATGTGTCTCCAATTGATGGTAACTGTCATTACTCGAGCCCCCAACATCTCGAAGCGCACCACTCCCAACACCAAGAGCAAATTGACTGAGTCGGATCCGCTTGTTGGCCTCCAAAAGTGGAAAGACATACATGAATTTAAGGTGCAGGGCAATCCGGGCAAATTCGTCGACAATATTCGGAGAGCAGACCTTGAGAGGGTTGAGCTTAGAGTAGATAACGTTGTGAAGGGTATTTTTGACACCCGTTATCCATTCCAAGTTCTCGTTGAGAAATGAATCCACATCATCCTCGTCTATCTCGTTGACCAGTAGATCTCGCCACCTGAAACAGAATATGTACAAAAGAGCTTGCGTCATGGCGTAGAAAGTACCGTACCGTCTGAGATCAGGACCGCGACAAGTGAGCTCGTTTTCGATTCTAGTAATCTCTAGATTGTTGCCAATAAGTTCAAATACTGTCCGTACAACGTGTCCAGCTACTTGTTTGCCCCGAGAGACGAAGCTGGCCAGGTAAGAAGCCGCAGAATTTCGGAGAACCGCTGGTCTACTCGACTCGAATGTTAATTGAACACAAGTACCACAGAATTGGTCGACAAGATGATCTCCGCGTTGTGCAAAGTGAAAAAGAAGAAACTGTGTGTGGCGAGATCGATAGGTCGGTAGGATGATATTGGCAAAATGCGTCAGTAACATCTCAAACGTGGAGATTGCTTCGTGACTGTGGGTATCCGTAAAATAAGGGCTATACATGGTGAAAAGTATGTCAAGCATAGCATCCATTTTTTCGACCTGGGACTGAGCTTGCTGGATTTTTTTCGAATCGCTTTCGAGATCGTCATCGTCATCGCTGGTAAGAGAGTCCTCATCACTATCGGTACCATCATCCCCAGTTTCGTTGGCGCCCTTTCCACTCATTGTAATAGCTTTCATAACTGCCGTAGCAATTTCGTCCTCGTCCTCTAATCGCAATTGCATTTTTACATCAATATTGACAATTTTCTCCGTGACTAGAGCAAAGATATCAGACTTCAACTCTGGTGCGTATTCCATCAAGCGAAAAAGATTGCGAACATAATGGACGTGCAAACTTTTCGAATCTTCGGGGTCGGGGAATCTGATGGAAAGGATTGGAGAGATGATTCCACTGGCAGATGGGATAAGATGAAGCAGGTATTTGAGTGCGCTATGAACTCTCGACGCCATTTCGTCGCGTTTTACGTCCGGATAACCAGGGAGACGGCCGCTAGAAAATCGGACTATAAAGATCAGAAGTGCTCATTAAGATGTGCCCATATACAGGATATACTTACTTCCAGCGAAGTATCCGACCAGCATTTCGAGGACCTTTCCCACATACGCACCCTGCGCACTAGCCAAACTACCGAGAAATTTGATGTATGACTTGATAAACGCCTCATCTCTACCCATCCATTCACAATGCAGTATATCCGTGACCAGCGTGGAGCAAGACTTATCCAAATGCGACGCATAACCGGTGAGCGCAATGACATATGACCTAATCTCTAGCCGCTGCTCTACCTCATCCTCATCCTCCTGCTCATCCTCATCTTCGTCATCATTCTCCTGTCGACGGGAAAACACTGCTCGGAGTATAGTATAACCTTCGTTGTCGCCCTTCGCATAACTCTCAAGTGCCCGACGGACCTCTGTGCGTATCTTGTCTAGGCTTCGCCCTTTGGCGGAATACTCGACAATCTCGCGTTTCTCGACGTCGGGGTTAAAGGTAACTCGAGGCTTCTTAGGAGGATTCGAATCGGCGGCAATTTCATCGTCGAAATCGGTGTCCTCGATCTTGCGGCGCTTTCCTGTGGTTGTTGGTCGGATGAGTGGTTTGGGGGATTTCGAGGCTGTGGCGGGGGTAGGCGCCCGAATTGAAGACAACAGAGAAACCATAATGAGATGCGACTTATCGCTGGCTCAAAAGGAATCAACTGCTATCATAGGTCCAAAGTTTTCAACCAAATATCCGTATCCGGCGAATGAATTTGGCGTTGCGAAGTTATATTGTAATAATTGTCGGTTGCTCTCGTGAGCCTCTACAAAAATAGTCTGGAAAAATTGGCCAAGATGGCGGACTTCGCGTGGAGACCATCACGTGGTGCGCTCTACCCCACACAAAACTAGGGGCCAAAGCGAAACTCAATTCACTATCAATGACATAGTCCAAATTTCTGCAACAGTATAAAGAATCAGAGCTTATTTCAACTTCGTAACGAGAGCAGTATCTCTTAATTAATAGAAACTCCCTGTACAATTATAAAGTAGAAACAAGACTACTTTATCAGCAAACAGAAATGTCATCTAATGACCAGTGCAAACGACCCAAATGAAGCAAACAAAACTACTACCATGAACTGCTAATCGCTAAGAAAGAAAAGATTCAAAAAAAATCCTAATATTATTACAGAGGACTGTTTATCCTACAACTGTTTTTAAGGCTCCCATGATGATCCCAGATCCAGAGTACTCCTTGAGCAATATGAGATATCGCGCAGCAAAAAGAAATTGTAGGAGAAAAAGTCTAGAGAACAAAAGACACCCTCCATCTGTGCTTTTGACCCTGTGATGTTCTTCATGTACAGCCCATCAAGTATCGCAATCCCTAAATCCTTCCTTCCATTCATTCCCCCACATTCCCATCCATTCTGGTATCATTGCCAGGGTAATCAAATACAGCCAAAGAAAAATCAAGTCAGTTCCCATTATCCATCCCCGTTGATGTCACAATCACCGTAACACCACCCATTTGCGCCGGGCCTAGGTTCGCTCATAATCGATACCGTAAGCTTTTCAATAACCATCTCCACCAGTTGCACCGTTGTGACCACTTGGAACTTGACCGCCATACAAACTTCCGTGAAAAGCGCCAGCATCATGTTCGCCAGCTTCTGGTTGTTGTTGACCTCCGAGAATGTTGTTGTTACCCTCAGCGCCGCCAGTAAAGGTGGTTGATGAGGTCGCATTTGCGGCCCCGCCTGATGCGCCAGCGGCTCCATAGCCTTGGCTGCCGGGTCGATTCTCGCCTCTGGTCGATTGTGTCTATTTGCATTGGTCAGCTCTGATTCGCTATCAAGATGCGACGAGAACCTCATGATTTCAACGTCAGACAAATACTAACTTCTCGATACTTGGACAAGTAAATCTTTAAGGCTTCAGCGTAATTTTCGAAACCTAATGAGGTCATCGCAAACAAAATGTCTTCGCCATTGACGGTCTTGCGCTTCTCTTGGTGACACTTTTCGGATGCTATTACAAGACTTGTTAGGCAAACCGCGTGTCTTGCACTTATTTTTTGATATGAGACATACCTTCGCTTGTGATGAATGAGATGAATTCGCTGACACATTCTTGCATGCACTCCTTTGCCTCCTTTGCAATCTTTGCATTGTCTGGCAGGGCGGTCTTCATAATTCGAGCGACTGGGGCAAAGTTACGAATGTTAGCATCTGGATGACCATGTTTACCACCATCTCCTCGAGGACCTCTTGGGGAGGAGGGGGACTGGGATGGCGAGGAAGGTTCGTGGGACATGATAGGAGGAGGTGTAACGGCAGTGACACAACAAGATCTCCAGCGTTTGCGCCGGGTATTCAGTGACTGGCCGACGAGGTGTATGACATGCGCGTGTAAGGTAAAGGTCAGGTACGGAGGAGAAGCGATGCCACTCAAGAGCTTCACCAACGCGGAGAATAATGCCGGGCGCAAATCAGAGAGGGGATATTCACTGACCATTTGCTATTGGAAGCCACCGATCTTGTTCCTTAACTTCAAACTCATAACCAAGCCCAGAGGCGTGTGGGTCGCTTGGGTCATTCATTTGATCGTTATCGGGAGATGCCACAGCATCCTCCTTCGGGGGACTTCCTGAGTCTGCAGACATCTCGACTATTTATTACTCGGGAAGATGCAGAGGTCGATGGTGGCTTTCTGGAAATTCCTTGGACGACACGTCGACACGCAGTGATGCAAAGTGGAGCGAAGATCCTCCTGAGCAAACGCCTTCTTTTTCGTCGACGCACCTCCAAATGAGGACGGGTTCCGGGGGTGGATTGAGGTGGGAGGGTGAGAGTGAAGGGTGAAGGGGGGTGGGAGGAGCAAAAGTGAGGCTAATGCAGGATTACCAGTTGAGTTTTCTGTATGGGTAGTGTAAATTTCTATTTTATTTTAAGACTCGACGGATCCCGGGAAGGTCGTCAGAGGTGGATTGGGTACCTAGGTATGTATGGACGGGTATGGTGTGGTGTGTGGGTGAGGTGAGGTGGGCTGGCTTTGCTTGGGGGAGAGGGACTGAATGCGGTAGAGTTTTGGTGGTGTTCTTTAGACGGCTGGTTCGCTTGGTGGGGGGGAGTGGATGAGTGAGTGGGTGAGTGGGCGTGGCAGTGGCAATGGCAGTGGCAGTACTCGCTAGTACTCGTCGCTACGATTGTTAGCTACCACGGGCAGTTTCGAGTCTGAAGCAGACGTAGGCGTGGGCGTGGGCGTAGGCGTACGTACGCGCAGGAGGGCAAGGCAAGCAGGCACTGACTGGCACTCTAAAGGTGAGGATATTAGCGATATGCCGCTATGCGCGAATCATCGAGGGAAGAGCAGCGGCAGGGCTGTTGACCAACCTACGGGCTCTGGGAGTACAGCTAGCACGCAGTACACGACTACACTACGCTACGTACGGTGGCAGGCAGAGAATGCACGGGGCAGACGATCTCTGCTGCCGGAGGTTATTTAGCTACAGCAAGGCCAGGCAGGACAAAGTCTGGGGCGGATGTGCGATATGGGATATGCGTACTGGTGGAGGGCCTCTGGAGGATGCTGGTATCTGTATCCTGTACGAGTATGCCGGGACGCTGGATGTACGGTGCTGCCGTAGCTTAGCTGTAGCTGTACCGTAGCTGTAGGTCGGCTGTAGGTCTGACGCGCGATGACTCGATGCAGCCTCTCTCTGAATGGTGAAGTCAATTGAGCGTTGCCGGTGCGGGTGCGGTTCGCTGTGCTGCGCTGCGCTGCGGAGAATCCGATTCACGGTGGGTGTTTTTCGGTTTTCACTTTCGAGCAAGAATGGAGCAACTTGTTTGGTGCTTCAGCTTCGATGTGGGGGAAGGTCGTAACGACGCGATCACTTTTAGGTTGGCAGGAACAAGGAAGTGCGAGTGCCTGTGCAGTGTCAGTGCCGGGCTAGCGGTGAAAGCTGGAGCTTCTCTAACAAGTCCGTGGGTTGGGAAGGGAAGGGAAGCGATGTTGACAAGGGCAGAACATCAACATCAACACCACAACTGCAATTCCTCAGGGCGGACCATTTACCACTACTACCATAACAAGAACATGGTAAAATAAATACGGCCTCTGCCGCCTCAGATTTGCCCATCCCTACAATCATCAATTTTGCACGATCGCACACTCTCGGAGAGGCAGTTCTATCCATAGCCAATGGCCATTCTTCCGCTACGCGCCAATAGCGAAAATGATGCTCAAAACGGCCGCAACTCGGTCTACTGTTGGTGGAAGCCAGAAAAAGGCACCACGTAGCCTACCAATCACAAGATGAGTGTGGGTGGAAGTCGGCCATCGTCAGCCTGTCAGCGTTCATTCATCCGGAAGGCATGGGAAAAGCGGAAAAGCCATCAGCAGACCTATCAAATACACGCAGGAGCTGATCCAACCAACGGCCAGGGCAAGACAACATATGAGGCGGTATGAGTACCTACAGAGAACCTTCTTTATCCTTACCCCTCTGAGATCTGTGACGGCGCCCTTCCACATACAACTTCCTCTAGAAGGATGGAAACTCAACCTTGGCCGACCTTCGCAGCAGAATTACATACATTACTGCCTAATACACTCACACGACGAACTTTCCTTCCTTTTTGCTGCATCAGCTTTTCCCGCACTTTGCCTTGTGAGAGATGAGTTGGCAGTTCCATGGTGGTGGCATGGTTGACGTGATGCCATTCCTAAACCGCCAAAAGTCAATTCAAAGCCGGTGGAAAGTTTCAGGCCTGGAACGCTGCCCCTTTTATCAAGTGACTGGTCGCATTTGACTTTCTCCTGGAATCTTCCATCGTCTCTTCTATCATCCCAAGAGCTCGAGTCTTCGAGTCGGCACACCAATCACCAAAAATTGTAGTTTCCAGCAGCTTGTTTTCACCCCCACCACACATCTGCATATGCAGGGTTGCCGTACGCCTAACAAAGAGTGGCCAACACATCGCCCTCCAAATGCGAACTGAGTCTGAAAGCAAGGGCTCAGGGCCCTCCTGGATCACAGCCTTTCATGATAGGGCCTCATTACATGAGTCCAGGCTTCCTGTTGGGCACCGAAACGCAGCAGCCGCTTTGAAGGGGGGGTACATCGAGCCTTACATTTGCGGACAGTGCCTTGCTGTACAACGCATCATTTTCCGGGATACTGGATATCATATGATGGAAATGTGAGTAAATGTGACGTCGTACAAAACTCGTGATATAAAATGATGCCTAGAAATACCTAAGGTAAGGCACTCGAGACGTTGCGTAACCTGCCCTCGCAGCAACATTGTATTCACATATTCGGGCAGAAAGATTGATAATGCTGTGTCCGGCTGTCACCTCAGACTTCCCCGGTCGGAAACTTGGTATGGGATAGATTGTTTTTGCATATCAGCAATCTCTTGAATTTAGACCGCTCTGTTGCTCCAAATTCCAGACTTTCCAGTCTGCCATGACCCATTGACGTGATGCCGAGCTTCGATATTTGCAAGCCTTGCTGATGTTGTAGCGGTGACTTGTCCACATGCAAGGACCTTTTTCGACCTGCATGTTACCTCAGCCCTAGCCTAGACTGTAATGTTCTCCCTTCTTGATACCGACCCCGTGATCCAAGTCTACTGCTGGGCAACGACTTGAATATTGTTCTTTTTCTGCAAGCAAGTCATTAGCACTGAGCATAGTGGGGCCTCATACCGCTTGGGTCTCATCCCGCGAGCAAACAATACCAAAGTCCCCTCTCGCAAACAAAGCAAGAACCAGAACCAGAACCAGAAACCAGAGACCAGAAACACACAGTACATGAAACATACCTTCCAATTCTCCATCTCCACATTCTTACTTCTGTAACTCTTCATCAACTCCTCCAGCACCTTCTTTAACCCCTCGCTATTGGTCTGCAGGGCCGGGATGACATCCTTCACAGTTCTCTCCACCAAGACCCCATTAATCATGCGAAAGCATTTCCTCTCTTCCGGCAGCGGAGTTAGAGTCTCCAAGACCAATCTGTACGTATCCCAAAATAAAAAGTCAGCACTGCCCTATGCAAAGCGTTCCAGGTTCCTCGTTGGTCCAAAAGTCGGTGAGGGCCAACGAATGGTATTGAGCGGTGTACATGTACAAGCAAGGCAAGGAAGAAGAAAATCGTGTAGATGTGAGGGACGGGATGTTCAGGTAGCAAAGTGGAAGACTCCGATTCCAAGGTCCTGGAATTGGGTAAAATGGGTCCGCAGATGCGATGGGATGGAGCACTTGGTGTTTTGCGTGGGAAGGGAGGGATTGCAGGAGAAAGAGGATACGGACCGGTGTTCTTCGGCTTCGGTCTCGACGTCACCGATTTTGGAGGCGATTTGTTGGAGGTTGGTTTTGTATTGTTCGTATTGCTGTTGTAGCTCTGTGATGCCCCGCGATGATTGTCAGCTACCTTTCTTTTGGTTTTGAGTTTGGATGTATTTCGTCTTCTTCCTAGGGGCTTTTGAAAGATGGGTAAGGAAGCGTACCTTGTTGCTTTCGCTGGGAAACTTGTTGTGCCATCGTGGTGATCGACTGTGTTGTAGCTCTGGATGGTGAGGCTGTGAGATAGCTTGAGGTGGGAGAGCGAGCCTTGATAAATTTCAAGGTCAGGGTGGGTGGAGAGCCGTGGTTTTGCCGATTGAATGAACCCGATTTCTCAAATCCGATAACGAGGGCACATCAAGCGCAAGCTCTCACTCAAAGCCTACGACTTCCAGAATATCCAGATCTCAGGTCGCCCAACATGCATCCCCATCTGCATACAAAAGACAATACAGGTTTGTCCATCCCTACTCCTTTCCCCCAGCATACTTCTTCACATTTCCTCCTCTGCCCCATCGCATGATTTCTAGACTAACATGATCTTCCCAGCATGCGCAGAAGTCATGGACGCCCTCGATGAGTGCCACGCACGCGGTTTTCTGTGGAAATCGATGGGCATGTGCAATTCTGCCAAAACTGCCGTCAATAAATGCCTCCGCGCGCAACGATTAGAGAGGACGAGAATTAACCGGGAGAAGGCAAAGGAGAAGAACAAGGAAATTCGCGAGAAGTGGAAGGAAATTGATGCAAACTCTTGAAGCAGTATATTGCGTCTTGATTGGAATGCACGTGTTTGCGATTGTGAAAGGAAATGTGTCCAACCATGCATGGAGAGGTGGCAAAAGGTTGATGGGAGGCAAATGGGTGGAAATCGACTACGGGGGAAGCACGTATAACGGCGTATATGATATTATGGAGAGTGTATGAAATGATGAGGGCAGGAGTTATTGCGATACTTGATATCACGGCATTTCAAGGGAGTTTTTGGTCATCACGCCACTTGGTGTATACCCTTTTCGAGAAGGGGAGGGGGAGGGCCATGTAGAAACACGGATTCAATGGCCAAAATCAACACCATTCCAGCATATATCACATGGGTAAACTTCTGAGATCTAGTTGTCAAAGAGAGCTCTCATTCCGCTCCGTATTTGGTCTTCGAAGCTTTCAATCCAGTACATGCAACAATTCCATTATGAACTCCCAAACCAGCCCATCCATACTCCATTATTGTGTTTCCATATTCGTCTACTTCTTCAAACGGTAGGCGTTTCCAAAGGTATACAGGCCATAAAGAGCTAAAGCGCTCAATCCAGCTGGCAATGGCTTCTGGCTTCTCAAGGCTCGTGGGATGGAACTTCCTGCTAGGACGATTGAGGCAAGAAGCGCAAGTTCAACACCATAGGTTTGTCTGTTTTGGATGCGGTAGCCACCAAGAAGATACTAGTTTGTCTGCATTAGTGACGGGAATGCGACCAAGGGCAGGAACTTTAAGGCGAAATGCTAAACAGGAATAGAGAATTATCGTACCAATGTGCCAACAGTCAAACCAGCCGCAATTGATGGGATAGAGCCAGACTTCAAGTATCCGAAAGTTCCGCCTCCAGCAGTGAGCGCACCAATGATGTAAGCTGGTGTTTCGATTCCCTAGATTGATAATCAGCTTCCATCACCAAAAAAGCTGCGTATTGTATTCATGGAATTACCATTTTGAGATTGTTAATAGTCTAACGTTGTGTTTGGACTTGGATTGAGGGTTGGTATGGAAGTAGAGTGCAAGAGATCAGTGTGATGTTGTAGATGTAAGTTGTCGTTACAAGGGAGCAGCTATCCATTCAGGTACACAGCTGTGTACCCCTCGTCATGCCGATTTCGGGCCGATTTTCCAGATCCGATACATCCTGGGATGGATTTCCCAGTGGAAATGCTTCAATTTGTCAAAGGGCGTTTCTCCAACTTAACAACACCATCACTGCCATCACGTTGCCAAATGCTGTTGATTAATTCGCCTCAAATTTTTCATGTTGACACAAAGATGGCGGCAACGGCGGCGACATTAATATTTGATTTTCTCATGTCTTTCATGTGGTTTCCTTTCTGGCACAGTTTAGCGATGTGTTGATATTGTTCTTCAATTCAAAGCCCAGCCAATACCCATTTTGTCGATATCGGTTAATTGGAAATTTCTCAATCAGGAACGCAGGGATGAACGCCATGTTCTTCTATCATATTGTTCATGTGGGGTCTTCCTCTCGGATAAGTTACAGCCCAGTGGTTTCATTGTTCCTTACGATTGTTCGCTAGGAATGTTTCGGGTACCTAGATACCTGAAGTCACTAATCTTCCAATGTTTTAAGAGAATCGTTATAGAACTTTCCAATCCTTCCTTTTTTCTTCTTCTTACCTTATCTTGTTTTAAACAAGCTTCCTCACAATGCTTTTCAATCTTATTCCTATCATACTTGGCTTCAGCCTTTTCGCTCTGCCTGGCGTTTTTGCACATCCGGCAACAGTTGTGATTGGAGAGGAGGCAGAACCACACTTGAGAGGGAGACGATCGTTTTATATGAGGGATGGTGTTGAGCATACGGTTTTTGAACATGATGCTACTAAATCCAAGATTGACTTTGTTACAAATTCCGGGGTTTGCGAGACTACGAGAGGAGTTAATCAGTACTCAGGATATGTTACAGTTGGAAGTGAGTCACCTTTGGATTTCTGGAGAATTTGTTTGCTAATTCGTTGGTAGATAATCAGAGTATGTGGTTCTGGTTTTTTGAGGCCAGAAACAAACCCAAGAACGCGCCATTGATCTTGTGGGTAAACGGCGGACCTGGTTCCAGCAGTATGTTTGGACTGTTCAGAGTAAGAATATCATTCGCCGTTATCTAAAGGTCACTTCAGCTAATATCCTGTCACAAGGAAAATGGACCCTGTCTGTTCGTTGGGGACTCTCCCGTACCAACACGCAATCCATACAGCTGGAACGAATACTCCAACATGCTCTATGTTGACCAACCAATTAGCGTTGGGTTCTCATATGAAACCAATGATGTCTCCTCTTCCGTTGAAGCAGCCCCAGCAGTATGGACATTGCTTCAAGCTTTCTTCGCCAACTTCCCTCGTTACGAGGGAAGAGACTTTGGCCTATTTACTGAGAGTTATGGTGGGCACTATGGTCCTGGTAATTTTCCCTTTCGATGCCTAGATGTGTAGGGGACTTCCAGCTGACTAGCAGAGCAGCATTCTCAGACTACTTCAACTCAAAAAACGAAGCTATCAAGAAGAAGAAGGTAAAAGGAGAAAAGATAAAACTCATCGCCCTAGGCATAAACAATGGCTTTTATGACGGTATCTCCGCGTTTATCAACTCTCCTTCTTTCTTTGTGAACAACTCCTATCGCCCACTAATGAGCGAATCCCTCGCTCAAACCGAGATCCAAGCAATGAAGACACGATGTGCACCTGAAGTCAAGAAATGTGATACTCTCGTGGGAAAGGAAGCCATATGCAATAATGCTCAGGCAGTCTGCGAGGGCATAGATGGAAACGATTTCTACCCAATTTATTCGCAGTCCAACTTTGCGCTCTACGACATTCGCATACCAGCGCCTGGGCCATTCAGAAGCCAGACGGCCTATATCGATTACTTGAATGACCCGGCGATAAAGAGAAAGATTGGCGCAAAGAGCAACTACGTCCAAGACTCGGATGAGACATATGGGCTTTTCTATGCGAATGGCGATGGTAAATTTCTCCCTCTTCCACAGGTTACATCAATTTCTCATTATACTAACAACCCACAGCGGCACGCTCTTTCATTCCCACCCTCTCTTCCCTCGTCTCCTCCAGTCTCCCCGTCTTAATCTGGAACGGTGATGCGGATGCACTCTGCGACTGGTTCACCAACTACGCTGTGACGACTCAAATTTCATATCCTGATGCTGCGAAGTATAAAAAGACCAAGGTGGCGCCATACAAGACGAACGGAGTCGTGAAGGGCGAGTTCAAAAGCGTGGGGAAGTTGAGTTGGTTGAGGGTCTTTGAGGCAGGACATCCGATGCCTTATGACCAGCCGGAATTGGCCTTACAAGCCTTTAGTCAGTTCATGGAGAAAGGGAAGCTTTGGTCTACTTGATTATTTTGTGATGGAGATGGAAACCATAGGACCCAGGATTTTAACTCGAGTTCCCTTTACGTTCTTTTACTTCTTTTAAGGTATTCCGAGAACTATCGTAAATCTATTATAATCGTCCTTAAATTCGAGTATTTGTTATAATAATCCCGGTTAAAGGACCACTGTAAAATCGTCTAAGTAATAGATTATATCCTCCCACTTTAAATACGATTGTAATATCCAATGAATTGCTTCTGTAAACAAATTAAAGATAAAAGGAGAAGTCCTTAGTCTAAATATTAGACAGTTCTCTTAATAGTATTGGTTGTTCTATTTAAATCTAAATATCCACCGAACCTTGTACGCTAGTAGGATATTCCTAAATACGTCTACCATATCGCGCTTTATAATCACTACTCCTCGGCCTTTTTACAGTACTATTATAATAACTTAGCGTATTAATAAGTACTTTAAGTACGCTACTTCTACTTCGATCCTATTATTAACTAACTCTGTAGCGGGGAAAGACAGATTGTGGATTCTTTGAAGAGAACTATCCTCTTTTGGTACTAGACTAAGTAGTAAGGATATAAACCTTTTAGGTAATGGAAGTTAAACTTTTAAGATTCGACCTAATCTGAGGTCCTTTTGAATACCTTCTTTTATAGCTCCTTAATCAAGTCTCGCCGATTTGTAATTCGCGGATATTAGTTGTTTCTTGTCTCCTTCGTATCTAACTAGAGTACTAAACTAAAGAATTAATAAAAGGTGAAATCTTGGAGGTCCTAGATATAGAGCTAATAACTCCTTCTATACTTTAAATCTAAAGGGTAACGGCGAATCAGATAGTAGTTCGGCCTATCTATTATAACATTGAAATAAAGGAGAAGTATTAGGACGTGTAGGTATAGGACAGCAAGGGTAACTTTGTATAAATATTTGGAGTAATTCCCCTAATTGTACCTTAGATACCCCTTCTCCTATACTAAACCTTTATTCTGTTTTAGGCTTATCCGCTACCTTATCCTTCTTCTCATTGCTTAAGGACCTACCACTTGTGCCCGAACCGTTGACTTTGTATTCCTTGATCGAGTGATTCCCACCACATCTTATACACGTATAACGGCGTTTACACTAGGCCGCGGTATAAGAGAAATTATTAAAGTTCCGACAAAGTGCTGTAATATCGTTTAGCTCTTTCTCAAACCTATGCTTCTCTACTCTTCCTCCGCGTCCACTCGAACCCATTCCGCCACTGGATTGACTAGGCGTCTTTACAACCGCGCGACAGTACTACAGAATCCATCTCTTAGGAAGAATCTACTTATTATAGTCGTACAAGTTGTTTTAGAACTTGCGTTCTTTATAGAATTGAATTGCTATTGGGAGGATTCCTTTTAACTAATTATCTGTCTTCGTTAATCTTAACACTTTGTTATAGAATATATTATAAGCTCTGTTTAACAGCGGGTATTTGTCTCTAAAGAAGACGTTGATAATCGATATATACTACCTAAAACCTTCGCTCCAAATTACGTGGGTGTTTCCGTAATCCCTTAATTTTCCTTTGACCTTTATACTCTTTATCTTTCCATTATCGAATACTATATCGTAATCTCTCTCGTCGTCGTTAAAATCCGCCGTAAAAGTTAATTTGCAGACGTTGATTAGGTCGAACTTTTCTAGAATAATATCTACTATATACTTACGGTTGATCCCTTGGAATTATGGCAAGAGCTTCTTTTGCTTGTCTAATAACTTACCTTTATTATTATCATCTGCTACCTAAGTTCCGCCTACTCCTTGTACCTGGAACGGTCCTGCCGTAGTACCTCCTAGGTTATTTGTCATCGCCGTAATTCGAGCTTGCGATTCCTCCCTCAATAATATTAATTTAAGGTTGTGCTCTTCCACCCGAAGTCGATCCTCCAACGATATATTACCCTATAACACCTCTTGAATTCCCGGCAATTGCCTATTCTGATATTGTTGTTGTGGTAGTAGAAGTAGGCCACCTAAACCCGTACCCGTTTGTTATAGAGTTGTCATCTTGTCGAATTAATTCGAATTACACTTAAATAAGAGTAATATACTAAATCTGACGAAGGGACCAGCCTTTTAAATAAGAAAACTGCTCCTGAGAGCGTGCAACAACAATCCTACAATCAGTGGATTTGTTGTTGGTGTTGTAGACAAGTGATCTAAGAGATCAAACGATATATGCAAGCTTGCTTAGTCACCCTCAATACGCAAAACACATCCTATATTCCAAGGCCAACCAGTCCTAGAATACCAAACTCCCCTCCCCTGATCACCCTCAAAAAAGCCAACCCCCAAAAGTCGAAACCCCCATATCCCTCAACCAGAATATCTTTCGCCCGTACGCAAATAATGCAACACATCTCTCTCCCAAAACGGACGCATCTTATAATCACCCAGTTTCTCCGGCATCGAGGCAATTGCCTCTGCAAGCCTGATTCCATTCCCTCCCTTCACAATGTCGTGTAGCGAGGTCATGTATGAGCGCACGCAGAAAACAATCGCTTGGCTCCGCTTCAACTTCTTGAGGGTTTGGCGCTCGCAGCGAAGGTAGGATTGATCGAGATCGATGGCTTTGGATTGATCGGGGAGTGTGTGGCCTTTTTCGGGGTAGAAGTTGTTGCCGTCTAGTCGGAAGAGGTCTTTGCCGTCGCATTGGAGACTCCACTGTTTTATCATTAGCGTGTGTGTGATATGGAGGTTTAAGGTAGGCAGAAATAATGGCTGGAGATAGCCTGAGTATTAAATAATGCTAATGCGCCTTCTTTTGCGTTCATCGTAGGTATGAGGACATGAAACTTACATTAAAACGTTGAATCAACTCGCCCGGCTTCATTCTCTGAACGAATTTATCAACTCCCTTCCCAATCCTCTCATTATATCCCGGAACCGGCTGATGAATCTCACGAAACGACTCTCCCACACGCTGAGGACTAAAGAACCCCCCAGGAAAACAAGCGATATACCCCTGAAATCTCCACTCGCCCTTCCCATCATAAACCATAAAGTAAAAATCCTCCTCGACATTTTCGCACAGGATACGCAAAGCGGTCTCGGCGTCTTGAAGTCCATCCAGGATGTTGTATTCTTTCCCCGTAGCGAGATTCTTGAAGGTGCTGTTTTCGAGCTTGAACATGGTGGGGAAGCGGTGGGGGATGTGGCGAATGATTACTTCGGCGAAGAGCTCGATGATTGCGGCTTTGGAGTGCGAGTTTACGCCGACTGCGTCTTTGGCGTGGTCTTGGAGGGTTTGGGTGCGTTCTTGGAGGCGATTGAGGTAACCACTGTCAATCTGGATCCAGTCGTTGTGAAGACAAGTGTCAATGCCTGGCAAATTGTTAGAGATTTGTCCTGTTTTACTTCGTGCATGTGGTTTCTTGACTTACCCATCGCAACATTCTTAGGAGTAGGCAAAAAAGGGCGATAGGGACGAATTAGCGCGTTGCGAAAGTCAAAATGCAAAAGCTCTTCAACAAAATCGCCGTCGATATCAGTTGGGAAAGAAGAAGGGAAGCGTAATTGTTTCAATCCAAAGGAAGAGATACCTGGTACCGATCTCTTATTTCTGGGAATGCAAGCGATCATAATGAGGTAGGTGCCGAGGGTGATGCCAGCTAAGGTGAAGACAACGCCAGTAACAAGCGAGGCCAGGTTTGTGGTATCCATTGTAATATCTATTGTGGTAATCGTTTAGTAAGTCTAGTTTTGAGAGAGTATAGCGGAGTCTATTTCTAGGAAGGAGAGGGAAAGGAGGAGATCTTGTGGCCTTCTTTGTTGGTGTTGATAGTCGTAGAAAACTTAATGAGATTAAGCGAGTGTTTTCTAAACCTTTAAATACTCTGAAGACCCCTACTTTGGCTAGTGTGAATCAAGTTCTCAGAGTTATTTTGTTAACCATTCGAAGAGATCTGAAATAGTAAGGTGTGGGAATCAAACTTCTGTCGTCTGTCTGACTTCCTCTTTTATATAGTCACATTCCCATTCACCTAGCCTGATAAGGGTGATTCAAGCCAGCACATCCTGTCTTGACAGCTATCGCAACTTCATGATATATCGCCAATATGATCGCTCAGAAGATTGAGTTCTGATATACAGACGGTGGTGGCGTAACACAGAAGTTGTATGTCGTTTCTAGGTTTACTCAACTACAACACTTCAAGTGACACCATGTTCTTTCTTTCTCTCATACAGAATGTCAAATAAGCGAGTCATTTAGCCATTAATCAACCGACATAACTTAGCGAGTAGGTTTACATGTAAGTACAATGCTGACTGGCTTTTGAGTCGCTTATGAGCGAAGAATCTGTTTCAGTAATAAGATGAGCGCACCAATAACAAGTTGGTCCGTACCGTTAAGCATTCCTTCTTAGCTTTTACAGCACTTGGCATATACTGTCTTAAGTATTTACCTTGTGCGTCAATAAATAGTTGGAAGATAAGCGAATATTGTGACTATTCTGGTAATTGTGGATGAAGTAGCTAATGGACAGCTTAATAAAAGCCAGCTTTACACTAATTTATGAGCCAACAAAAGGCTACAGATGTCTTGCTAAACCTCAACCATAGCCCCTTAGCTTCCTGGAAATGATCTGAATGCACATGCTGTAGAAAAAATCCGTAAATACACTTTTGCCTATGGGCGTGATTACTTCGTAGAAGTAAAAATCATTTGATAAAGACGGTCAGATCCTTTTTTGTCTCTACACCTCTGACGACACACAAATAATCCTTGGTTTGCTTGTGCAGTCACCGCCTACGAAGTACTTCATCACAGGCGTAAGAAACATTACTTCTAAGATCTAGTGGAGTATAGACCCTGTATCCCAGTGAAAATTTCGTATAAACCCACTAACTGCTAAACGTTTGTTATGCCTGGGACGATGTACACGTATACTCCGCTGGCAAGGACCCGCTTATTCGGCCTCATATCATCGTATGTTTTGTATGATCGTGGAATAGAGCATGAGTACAGTGTCCTAGTTCATGTGTACAGTGTCCTAGTTAATTTATACCAGGGAATCCCTATCGAGAATTTAGGGCCGGAACCCTTCCCTTCTCAGAAATGGACGGGTTTAGGGGATCGAGTTAGTCAATAAGGTTACCGAATCAAAGTCCGAAAAACAGCGGCATTGAAAGCTTTGCTTCCCATCCCCACAACTTCCGGAGTCTGGGCAAGCTATCAACACGAGGTCTTGCAGGGTGCGTGATATATATAGATACGAGAGTCGAGTACAAAATGGCTCGTTATCCTCCCTTCGAAGAGGTATCCCGCACCAGCATCAGCAGTCATTCGTTTCAGCAAGATGAAGTCTTTTTCGTGGTTGTTTTTCGCGCTCCCGGCTGCGGCTCAGTATCCCGTTTTGAACGACTCGGCATGGGCAGGGCCGGCGATGCAGCGCGATAGCAAATCTACCTCAACGCCTGCCAACTTCACATCCGCCTCAGGAACATTAATTGTCCCGTCGCTGAGTATTCCTGAGCGTCCAAAGGAGGTTGTTGAGCAGTACTCCGTCTCGTTCTGGGTTGGAATGGAGGGGGTGCCCGAGAACAATGCCCCCTTTGCTCGCGGTTTGTGGCAGGCGGGTATTCAAGGAAATATCTATGCCAACGGTACTAAGACATACATACCCTGGTATGAATGGTACGTCTTACTACGCCTTTCGCTTCAATTTGAAGACGTCGAATGCTAATATGGAGGTGCCAATAGGATTCCCGAAGACCCCGTCCGGCTCCCCGCCAGCGACTTAGTCATGAACGAGGGCGACCATATCTACATCAACGTCTCAACCGCAGATTTGGGGTACACTGGTACCATCGTTCTCACCAACCTCAACACCACCCAAGAATGGACCATCACTCGTCCATCCCCAGTCACGCCTCGTGGCCCAACATGGCATGCGCCCGGTTGGTCGGCGGAGTGGATTGCAGAAGCTGCAACTTATGGACCAGAAACTATGTACAGGAAGTATATCTTGGCGGATTTCGGAAATGCTACTTTCCTGGATCCAAAGGTGTGCAGGACGGATAACGTCTGCCTTGGGCCCGAGGGACAGAATACGACGATTTGGGACCTGGTGGATGATAAATTGTATTCTCGAACTTCTGTTGGGAAGGATGTTACGATCGAGTATCTTGAAGTAGATCTATGATGAGGAACGAGCTTACGTACGAATCTACGGCAAGAAATTAACAGAGGGTCATTTCACCATACCTCGAAAGTATTCAGAAGAACTAGCGTGGTCTCTTTTGAAAGCGGAAGAATGTGGTAGTTTTTGGCCTGGCAGATATCAAGCAAATACCAGATTCTGAGGACAATTTATGAATGTTAACGAACCATGTCCTCTTTAACGAAATGTTTACATGTAATCTCTATAGTACAAAGTACCTCATTTAGACATATATCATTCAAGTCGATGTTCAATTTGATACTTTTCTTTCCTGGTCTCCGTTATTCTTCAGAGTAGATAAACTACACAGTTCAACCTGTGCCTTCCTTACCTCCAACCCCAGGTTCAAGCATATTAAATATAACGGTAAACGACAAAAATGCCACTTAATTAATCTTTTTGCGACAAAAATACCACCTGTGTACCACGTCACTAGTTTACTAGTAAAATCACTAGTAAAGTGATGTCTATATTATTAGTGGTAGTTTTGTCGCTAAAAGGTAGCATTTCTATTGGTATAGAGATTTCATTTCTTTATCATTTTTCAATAAGTACAAGTACGACACCTGAAAATAATAAACAAAGTAGATTCGCTGACCACTTATAACTTCCTACCTCGTAAGCCAGTTCTAGCTAACTCGTTACCCTTACGCTTACGTCTAAATCCTAGATAAGTATACTTAATCTACTTCATTCGCTCTATTTACTCTATTTGCTCTATTCGCTCTACTTGTCTATTGGGGAGTACGCGACGGCGCGGGGCGTTCTCTTTCGGTGGTATATTACATACGCTTTAAGACTATTGATTTACGACTAGTTGATATTTTGGAATCGAGAAATTACGCTAGCAAATAAGCTAGCACTTCATTATTCTCGGGGCTATTAGAATATATAGAAAGTAGATATCAGGCCACAGGAATGCTATTACGACATAAATGCTACCTTTTTACAACAAATATACTACAAGTTCTATGTTCATTAGATTTGTAAGTAAAACGTATTTCAAAAAAATTATAGTATAAAAGTGGTATTTTTATCGTGAAAAACATGAATTAGGTGGTCCTTTTGTCGTTATTAATTAATTAGGTGGCATTTTGGTCGTTTACTGTAAATATAAAAATAATACCTTTTTAAACCCAGTATCGTTGGGCTTTGCTTAGATCAAATTTATAAGAAGTTATTGCAATCATTGAGAACAATCTCTGTAATCGAAACACGCTAGAATAAAGAATCTTAATAACTCAGACAATCGATCCCCCCTCCTCTGGAATGGGGTGAAAAGAGGGCGAATATAGATTCAAAGAATAATGTCCTGTAAACAGAATTCGGACAAGGGCCAAGTTTCACAAACGTAAATTAAAAAGCACTCATACTATCTACAGACTACATCAATGATCAACCTAAGAATCTATTGCCGTAGTACTTCGTAAATCGTCCTTACAAGAAATGCTTATGTGTGCGAGTGGAGTACAGAGCAGCAGAGACTAGAGGCTCCTACTCGCTACTGTAGAATCCCTCTTCTCATGCACGGAAGATTATGATAAGCGGGATTTTCTTCTTGTCGAACATTTCTACCTAAGGACCGGTAGGAAGCTTTCTCTTAGACTCTTGATAGCCCGAAAATAGCCTTGCCACAAGTTGCTAGCGTCTCTCCACCTACCCGCTCTAGCATTTCTTACTTGTATAAGGACGATTTACCACGGTAATAACCCAGAGCAATCAAACAATTCCTACCTCTACAAAACCCGCGTAGCCCACACCAACCCGTTCAGAATAAGAATAACCTCGCCCCTCCAATCAAATCAAATCACGAAAACATTCTTCCATTAAACCTCTTCCTTGTACTTCGTAGAAGTAAGTATTTTTACACGATCTACGGAGTGCACTCGTTTCACAACCCTTTCATCCATCCTCCCTACCTCCGTAAATTTACTCCTCGTGCTTTTTATAGTTTCCTTGGTTAAGGCCTAATGCCTTCCAGGTTCTCTTCCCTTCGGCAGATTTTATTCCGACTGTTGATCCGTGGGTCCTTGGAAAGTTTACGATCAGAGTTTACTTGGTACCGAAGTAAATTCTCCTACTTCTACATTTACGAGGTGTGAAGCCTAATGGAGGAAAGTCGCCAAATGGTCCAAGAGTCTGGGCGCTTGGATGAAGTTTATTTGCTTTTAGGACTTGAGGGTTTTATTGGGGGTTTGGGTTGTTTTTAAGGTTTTAGGGAGGAAGTTGGGGGGCAGGGTGGGATTTGCTGGATTGGGGGTTTGGATAGTTACTGTAGACTGTAGACTGTAGTAGGCTTATTTTGTGGTTGAGTTTTATGGATGTTTTGGTGGTTAGGTTCGTGATGATTAGAGGGAGACAGAAGTTGTGTTGGGGGGACAAAGATGGTTTGTGGTTCTACTGTAACTTCTAGAGAGATAATATGCGCGTTGCGTAAGTAATCTTGCGCTTAGTTCATGGATTGTTCCACGAGTTTAAAGCGCAATTGAGTATGGTTTTAAGTAATGAATGAAGCTATTCAGACCTCCCGTATGTAATAGTATACGGTGGTGCTTGGGTTTGTACATCTTCACTGGGCAATAATGTCTTGTCCTTTAGTTTCTGTGGATAAGTGGATTATGACTTTCCGTCCCAAGTTTCAACATCGTTCTAGAAGTGATATGCATGCCATCTGCATGTCATGATGTCACATAGAACTTTTCCTCAAAGTCGAAATTGGCGACAAAATCCTCCATCTGAATTTACAATCTGAGTAAAGGTAAAGAGGGTGGACAGCTCAAAGTACTCCGTGTAACGCAAAAGAGTATACTCTTAAACATGTAAGGAACGCGAGTCTTTGATTCGCTGGTTCCGCTAGAGATAGGGGCCATGCTATGACTTCGAACTTGTCTCTTAGCTGTCTAGCTGTCTTACCCCTTTACAAGATGCCGCTGTCAGAAGTAGTCAGTGGGGTTCAAGTTCAGATGACTCGGGAGGTGCTTCGGATGACATCAAGCCACCAAAGTACCCGTCCGGTAGGTTCGTCTCTTCAAAGATCAGCTTACGAGCTACTACTGTACACTTACTCGTCTACGCCGTACGAGCTGCTGTAGTGTAGCTACGGGACGCAAGGCCTGTAATCCCACCACTCATCCTCGAGAGCCTCACTCCCCTTTCAAGAACCTTTTAAGCGTTTACCCCGCATCACGTGCCCGCCACGGAAAAACGGGATTCCCGCCTGGCAAGGAGGTCCCTACATCATCGAGGCGTTTCTGCGCCACGTTGGCGCGATCGGTTCATTTTTTAAATTAACCTTGATTTTTCTTTTAATCACACATCGTTCGTCACCTGGACTCTAATACGGTACTACGCTGTGTGAGTTCTTCCACTCGAATGCCTTTGGAGAGCGGGGGATTGGGTTTCACCGCGATGATGTACAAGTAGAAGTAAGTTTACCGCAGAAGGTACTGAGACTGAGACTGAGACTGAGACTCGGGACAATCATGGGATTGATGTGCAACGGCAGAAATGCGATTGGGCCTTGTTTCTTGATGATGCGCGAAAATGCTGTGCTCATGCGGAAGACTGGCAGAAAGTATGGTACAAAGTACTTTTGATTACAGCGAATCTTAGCAAATTACACTATCCTGTGCTGCATTATTGCCTTTCTTCTTACACCATTTGGGTTGGTACCAAGTATTGGTATTGGTCTACGTACCGAACTTCCGATGGCTAGAGGCGAAATGTGAGAGACCGTTATTGTCTGTTTACGAGTAGGCGAGTAAATTAAGAGATTAAAAGACTATACCTTACTCCTTCTTTTACCTTCTACTTATTAATATCCCTAGATTTCTTTAGTTCTACTATAGGGGTATTTTATATATAGTTATATCTTGATTTTTAGATGTTTATTAAGAGGCTGATAAAGAAGTTACCTAGTACTTACCTAAGATTCTTGGTATGATAATCATAAATAATCCACGATTTCGTATAATGATTATAATTATATAATTCAGGAGGGATTTATATAATTATATCTTCCCTATGAATCGCCGCTCTTCCACTGCCACCCATCTCCACATTGCTAGGTAAATTTCTCCTCTGACACAAGATTTTCGGGTGTTGTGCTGCACTTTCTTCGGAACAGCAGCAGAGACGGGACAATTCCTCCATCCCAACTCCAACTCTTACGTACCAGACAACATGATTGCGGCTCCCGGCCCGATTGACAGTTGGCAGCGACGTCTACAGGCCTTCTGCAGGAAGAGTAGCAAGAGCTCACCTGACTGGCTCCAAAGGGTGCTGCAGGTGCCCCTGCTTTACCCCAGTCTCCGCACTCGGTTTACCCCGGATGCCATTCCCGGCTCACAACACCCACCCCAGACTCTTTTTTTTCCCTCGTGCGGCAATCAGTGACATCAACAAATGATCTGGAAATTGCGATGAACCTTCTCATCCCAGAGTCAAGCTTCCAAATTTCTTTGGAGGGAAGCGGACCGAAGACTGACTCCCAATGCCTTTGTCACATCCCAATTCCAATGCTTGAGGTGGAAACCACGATGGCCATTGGCGAGGTCAAAAAGGTGGGTCGATGAAATGCGGTTCAAGCAGTTGGTATGCAGCGGTGTCACCGCAGCAAAACAACCCCCAAGGCCAGAGGAGAAAGAATGGCTCTGGTTGAAGTACTCCGTACCTGTAGTGGATCTACCGGAACGGTACCTTTGCCTACCCCGTGATCCCAGTGATTGGGCTCGTCTTTTCTTGTCTCCGCCACGATACGATCCACCTGTTTACCTACTCAAGTCTCCGCGACTCGCAAGATACTGTATATAGAGCCTGTCCGCTCTCTCCCACACTCTTTCCCTTCTCCACCCACCTTCCTTTCCATTCCTTTGCCTGTGTGTTTTTCGCTCCGCTTCATCATGTTGTGGTCTTCCTCGTATACCGCGGCGCTTGCCTTGGCAATTGCCACGACCAATGCCCAGGAGAGTCCTCTCAACTGGGCCACTTCTCCTCCACATTATCCTTCGCCATGGATGAGAGGTGCCGAAGGTTGGGAGGAGGCTTACGAGAAGGCAAAGGCTTTCGTCAGTGGCCTCACT
Source organism: Hymenoscyphus occultus (assembly GCA_900536445.1). NCBI lineage: Eukaryota > Fungi > Ascomycota > Leotiomycetes > Helotiales > Helotiaceae > Hymenoscyphus > Hymenoscyphus occultus. Next base: position 52,646 of record UNPT01000203.1, on the reverse strand, counting down.
CTTACAGAGAAAGTCAATTTGACTACAGGTGTTGGGTACGTCTTTTTGATTATTATTGTAATCCAATTGCATATATTCTACCGGGTTTTCCTCCTTTTGTATTGTGGTGTTGGGTATGTGGTTGCTGGATATCACGGGGGGGGGGTCTGGGAGGCGGTTCCTGCGCAAGGCGCCAATTGTTTCCCTTGCATATTGGAGAAGAGCATACTATTTCTAGCTTCTGGAATTCATTATGGGGCTGGCATGTTTCAGTTCCATTGGTCTAGACTAGCCTATTGGCATTTCTGGCTTTACAGTTTTGGCCAGGCCCTCGCAAATCTTGTGCGGAAGTTTAGTAGGAGTAGCCGGGTAGACATGCTAACTTCCAGCTAGATGGTCAGGAGAACAGTGCGTGGGAAACACTGGATCAATCCCTCGTCTGGATTTCAGAGGACTGTGTTTACAGGACGGTCCTCTTGGTATTCGTTTTAGTAAGTCATAGAATTCATTGCTTCTCAACAGCAGTTACACATGGCGCCATTTCCTATGCTAACTACGAGTAGCTGATTTGGCCACCGTTTGGCCCTCGGGAATGAACGCCGGTGCTACATGGTCTAGACGACTGATGAAGGAGCGTGGATTTGCGATGGCTGAAGAGCATAAAGGAAAGGGTGTTGATATACAACTGTCTCCCGTCGCGGGTCCACTTGGTCGTACGCCGCTTGGTGGCCGTAACTGGGAAGGTATGCTTTAGTTCCTGATTTTTGAAGATGTGTGTGTTAATCTCATTTTGGCAGGTTTCGCTTCCGATCCTGTCTTGACTGGAATTGCCATGGCAGAGACAATCAAAGGTATTCAGGATGCCGGTGTGATTGCAACCGCAAAGCATTTCATTGGCAACGAGCAAGAACACAATCGCGATCTCACTGATAACGGAAACACACCCGCCTACTCAGCAAACATTGATGACAAAACTATGCACGAGTTGTATCTTTGGTAAGAGCGTTATCCGCACATGGCCAAAACCCACTAATAGAAATCTAGGCCATTCGCAGATGCAGTCCGTGCTGGAGTAGGAGCAGTCATGAGTTCATACAACCAAATCAACAACAGTTACGCTGCACAAAACAGCTACCTGGTCAACTATATTCTTAAGAACGAATTGGATTTCCAGGGATTCGTAATGACTGATTGGTGGTCGCAACATACCGGTGTCGCCGCAGCCCTCGCTGGTACTGATATGTCCATGGGCGGAGATAAACTATTTGCGTCAGGCGACACCTGGTGGGGTGGTAGTTTGACTGAAGCAGTTCTTAACGGTACCGTCCCACAATGGAGACTTGACGATATGGCGACAAGAATCATGTCTGTAAGTATAATCTGAGTCCACATCACACCGACATATTATGGCTCTATTCCCATTTTGGATGATCCTAGGCTAACTATATTCCTCAATAGGCGTACTTCAAAGTTGGTGCTGACAAAGCTCGTGTTCCAATCAACTTCAGCTCATGGACCAATGAGACGTTTGGTTGGCGACACGACCAAGCCGACGAATACTATGAGCAAGTCAACTGGCACGTGGATGTTCAAGGTGACCACAAGGTACTCGCTCGGGAGGTTGCTGGCGCCTCAACTGTCCTTCTGAAGAACAACGGTGTTCTTCCATTGAGCGGCCCAAAGAGCGTCGCAGTCATTGGTGAGGATGCTCATGACAACCCTGCAGGCCCAAATTCCTTCGCAGATAGAGGAGGAAATGCCGGTACCTTGGCCCAGGGATGGGGAAGTGGATCAGCCAACTACCCATACCTCCTCGCACCAGTAACCGCTCTTCGAGCACAAGCTGCCGAATCCAAGTCCGCTTTCACCAACGTCAGCGACAACTACAACTTCGATGCTGTCACCCAAGCTGTGGCAGGCGCAGAGGTAGCAATCGTGTTCGCTAATGCCAACGCAGGAGAAGGATACATCACGGTTGATGGAAATACTGGTGACCGAAACAATTTGACTTTGTGGGGTAACGGTGATGCTCTCATCGCCCACGTTGCTTCTCAAAACCCCAACACCATTGTTGTCCTACACACCGTTGGCCCAGTCATTGTCGAGGACATGAAGAACAACCCTAACATCACTGCCATCATCTGGGCTGGTTTGCCAGGTCAAGAGTCCGGTAACGCCATCACCGATATTCTCTACGGTGTCCGAAACCCATCTGCAAAGACCGTTTTCACCTGGGGAAAGAAACGCGAGGATTGGGGTGTGGATGTCATTTACACACCAACCACTGTTCCCAGTCAAATGAACTTCGACGAGGGTATCATGCACGATCACCGTCACTTCGACCAGTTGGACATCGAGCCCTCTTACGAATTTGGATTTGGATTGTCATACACCAACTTCACCTACAGCAACCTCCAAGTTGTTAAGCACACCCCAGAACCATTCCAGCTAACCTCCGGAATGACCAAAGCTGCTGAGACCTTTGGCACAATCAACATGAACGAAACCAGCGCACAATTCCCTCCTGGATTCAAGATTATCAAAGGCTATGTCTATCCATTCCTAACTGGACCAGTCTCAAGAAACCAAACCCAAAGCTGGCCCGACAAATCTTCCGACCCATCCCCTCAACCCAAGGTTGGAGCTGGTGGATCACCAGGTGGAAACAAACAGCTGTGGGATGTTATGTACACCGTCACCGCCACTGTCAAGAACGTCGGGGACGTCAAGGGAACCGAGGTCTCTCAACTGTACCTCTCCCTCGGTGGATCAACCGACCCCAAGCTTGTCCTGAGAGGATTCGATGATCTCGAACTTGAACCACAAGAGGAAAAGACCTTCACCGTCGAGATTACCCGCCGTGACATCAGTAACTGGGACACCACCACCCAGAACTGGGTCATCAGTGAGTCCGAGAAGACCATTCACGTCGGAGGAAGCTCAAGATCCTTGCCACTTTCCGCCCCACTTGCATAAAAGTGCCTCTTGGGGTCGTCGAAATGTTTCTTTTGTTTTCGTGTGTTTGTGTATTTAAGACTGTCGATACCTCTTTGCCGAGACTCCATTTTTGATACGATGTGTATAGTACATGTAGTGGAAGGTCGCTTGTTGATGGGCTGTGAATGATAGGTAGAGATACCCGATACTGAAGATCACTTGATAAAAAAGGAATTTGTAAGGAAGGAAGATTAGTAGCTGGTAATTAATTAATAATTAGCTTACTTGAAAACCATTGTGGATGGAAGAATTTTACATTTGAAAAGATATCTTGGGTTCTTGTGCGAGTGGATTTTTGAGTTTGTGGTTGTTGTTGATGTAAGGATATGAGAGGAGAGGATGTGGGAGTAGGTTGACTTGAGTCTTGTGATCATGTAACTGCTGACTAGGGGGTGTGTCATTCCCTAGGTAATATGAATAACCGAGAAACCCAAACGGAGACTTGTAAAGGATGAGTTGATTTAATCGCTACAGTATAACAATACCTAGGTACAGTAGCAACAACCTTATCTATCGCTTCCTAACACGTAACTAGACCTCACTACCTCCCTAACCATTACCTACGTTGCGTTGTGGTTTTTCGGACATTCTTTCGCAAGTCTACAAGGTTGGGATATAAATGTTTTGGGGGCGGGGAGGGGGGGGAGAAGGTGTTTTTTGGTAGAAGGTATTGTTCGTCGGCTTTGTTTCCAGGTTTTGGACTTGTTTTTTTTGGGAGATGTGTTGGGTGGGTGGTGGGGGAGTGGGGTGTGGGGTGTGGGGTGTGGGGTGAGGGGTGAGGGTTTGGAGGGTTGAAGCGAAGGGAGGGAAGGGAAGGGAAGGATATCTGGATAGGGGATGTGGGATTGTTGGAAAGATACACTTCGTTCCAGGCGAAATAATTGTAGGTTTTTCAGGGGTTTTTATCCTGTTGCTAACCTTAGCTACCCTAGCAAACCTACAATTATTTCGCCTAGGACGAAGTAGTTAATAGTTAGTGCGCTTCCCTCTGCGCTATCGCTTGAGGTCAGGGAAAGTAAATGTCCCCGGAAAGTAAGTGTCCCGTTAGGTATACGAATAGGGCTCTTTTCTACTATATAACCCCACTTCTACTAGTTAGAAAGACATATAAATAAGACTAAATTATAGGTATAATTAAGTACCGTCCTATATAAAAACCTTAAAGGAGAGCCCGGGGTTTTTATAACCTACGTTCTAGAAGCGTCCTAGGACTATTCTAACTTAGTAATCGTTCCGAGGGATAATTAGTATAATAGCTATTTATTATTATATATAACTATTCTACGATTATTACTACTTATAACTATTTACATTTAGAGAATAGTTATTTTTTATAAGTATTCCCTTAATACTTTATATATACGTCTAGTGTTTTAGGTTTATAATACCTACTTTTAGACTTAGCCCTCGATAATAGTAGTACTTAGTATAAGGGCTCTTGTACACAGGTGAATGCAATAGTGGGATAGAGTTGCCTAATCGAGGCTAGTATAGAGCTGCCTAATGGGGATAGCGTGGACTCTTGTTATGTATAAATATTAGCTAGCTCTAAGACTTCTTAGCTAGCTCGCGATTAATCTTAACTATATTCTGGAATAGACTTTTATACGCTCCTAGTAATACCCTAACACTTAGTTAGTATGAAGAAAGTCGGGCTAAGCCCTATAGCGCGTCTAGGTATTATTCCGATTACTTTAACCGCTTAATTAGGAAATTATAAACTTAAAACGCTAGATATATATATAAAATATTAAGGAAATATAAGAATTATTCTAGGATAATTCTGGAATAATTCTCGAGAATACCCTTAGATTCCTATAACTATAAAGGTTATATAAACGAATATAAGTACTTAGTATTACTCTTATAAGCTTAACGTTAACGCTATATAAATTTAAGTTTTAAATTTTATAAGGGGTTAGTGTCACGAATCACGTGTTCACGTGATGCTTGTTATAATAAGAGGCGCAACCTTCGACAGACACATCCAGGTTTCTTATAGCAAATAGGGATCGCTTAGGGTAGCTAAGCGATCCAAGGATTTTCATTGGTTGTTGTCAGGTGATGGACCCCGAAGGGCCCCAAAGGGATCCAGAGGGATCCAGGGATCCAGGAAAGGACGAAGGTTCTATATAAGACTAGCACGTCTGCCATTAGATAGGAGCTTCGTGCTCAACTTAGTTATTAATCTTATTATATTTGTTTGACTTCTTTAATACAAGTAACGAGTTCACTTCTAAGTAAACAACCCGATAGTCTTCTTCTTATTATAGTATACTAACCAGCGAACACCCAGCTAAGTTTAGTTAGCCAGTTTGAGTATTCGTTACAGTTAGCCCCTAGAGTAGAATACTAGCCGTACTAGTACTTACTAAGCCTTACTAAGAGGGCCCCTAGGCCTATTTTCTCCTTTATAGTAGAGATCGAGAAGATTTCTTTTCTCTTTTCTATTAAACTTATTAAATACTATATTAAACCTTCTATATATATATATTAGTCTTCTATAATATTAAGTTCGATTAAATTATAAGTCTTTCTTATTCTAATAAGTTTAAGCTAGTTACTAGACTAAGCTTAGTAGCGATTATAAACTAAGAAGGGATATTAAATATAGAACTTTACTAAGCCTTTTAAGACGTCTACTAGTATTAAAGAATACTAGAGGCTAAGCTAATAAGGTTATATACTAAAAGAAAGTAGAGAGAGACCTAACTAAGTATATTAGAAAGCTCTATATCTATAAACGATCTTATAAGAGCTTTAATTTCGTTACTTAGAATAATAAACTAGTCGAACCCTAACTACTAACTATCGAGCTCTAGAGACTAGAAACTACTAACCTAGAATAAGCGTATAAATACTTTCTAGGATTATCTTCAAGACTTAAAAGCTTATATATAGTATAGTTTATAGTAAAACTAGCGCTCTTTATAGATTATTACTAGAACGCTATTTATAATACTCTACTACTACGCGAGTAAGTCTAAATAAAATACTTTTAGAAGAAAAGGAATACTAGATAGGGTAGGGATCTTATAGCTTTCTTTATATAGTTTAATAAGACTTTTATAAATAATAATAAATAAGCTAAAGCCTTAGAAAAGCTTACTAACCTAAAATACTCTTTAGGTTAACCTTAGTATAAATACTAGCTTAAATTTAATAAATTCTTACTAAGTATAAATAGAGAAAGCTAAGAAAATAATATAAACATTAGCTATTTTATAAATATCTTTTTAAACCTTATTTAAATATATATAGCTACTATAGTTAAAATAATAGACTACTATAAGTTTTCTAAGAAGGTAGAGTATATTATAACTAACCTTAAAGAAACTAACTAGTTTAAATTATTAAATAGAAAATAGAAAGAAAAGAATAAAAAGTTTAGAATAAAAATAGTAATAATAATATACTTATAAAGCTACTTTATAATATTTTAACTAGATACTAATAGTAATACTATAATAGTACTAATATAAATAGGTAGTAACTAAGGAAAAACTACTAGAGACTATAAAGTTATAAGTAGAAAATAGAGAGCTAAATAAATAAACGTTATAAAAAAAGAGAGATACTAAGAGAAAAAACTTTACTTCTAATATAAAGCTTTAAAATACTAGATCCGAGAATATTTATATAACCTACTTTTATAACTAGTTAAGATTAATTAAGTTAGAGTAGGTCTGTGACAGACGTGCTTCTGGACAGTCGGAACAAACAACACTCTATTCTTAGGACAATAGATGAGGAGAGAAGGAGAGCTCGAGAGAGCTGGGAACTAAATACAGGTCGTGCGCGCTAGTACTAGCGCGCCTCGCCGAGCGAGCATGTGACATCCAACCCTCGTGACTATAACCGTCACAAGGTCTAGTACTAAAAAATAATAATAAAATAGCTAAACCTAATTTCTCTAAGTTAAGTAAAGACTAGCTCTTAGTTATAGTTAGGAACTAAGAGTAAAAGAGATATTAGTAAAGAGATAAGAAGAGACTAAGAAAGTAATAAATAGAAACCTTATATATGTGACGGTTCTGACCATCACGTGCCACTTGTATCACGTGGCGTCGCTTAGCGACCCACACCATGTATGTAGACTCGAGCTCTCTCGAGCTCTTGTGAAGGTTCGATTTCGAGTTTTATAGTGAATGGATTCGCTTGAGTGAATAGGGGTATTCGGTATTCCGTAGCTATTTAGTTAGTTCCACCGCGAGGAGTTCTCTCCTTCTCTCCTTGCGGACAATCTAATCAATACCCCACCCTGACATAAAGCTCCGAGTCTCTATTACTAAATGCGAAGTATCAGCGACAAAGAAGCTCCTCTTCAGAAACCGGCGCTAGGTACCAGACTCTAGAGAGCTACGTACTAAGATAATCTAGCAAGTCCACGACTTAATTATATATAGGCACCTAGGAAGAGAAGGGATAGCAGCTGTTCTATTACAAGGCTATTTCTGGCCAGGACTGTCGCAAGATGTTAGAAGATTTGTCCGAAATTGTGATAAGTGTAGAGTAAACAAAGCTTAGAGGGACCGGAGGCAGGGATTTCTAAAGCCCTTACCTATTTTTGATCAGGTCTAGTAAGAGCTCTCTATTAATTTCATCGTTGAACTTCTAGAGAGTAGAGGCTGTATAAATATCGTCGTTGTTATAGATAAGTTAAGTAAAGATATAGTCTTTAATAGACTACTAGATATTAAAGTAGAGACAGTAGCAAAGTAGTTTATACGGAACGTTTATAGCTAGCACGGGTGTCACGAATCACGTGCTCACGTGATACTTGTCAAAATAAGAGGCGCAACCCTCGACAGACACATCCAGGTTTCTTATAGCAAATAGGGATCGCTTAGGGTAGCTAAGCGATCCAAGGATTTCCATTGGTTATTGTCACGTGACCAAAGGTCGCTAGACAGGGCGACCAGTCTAGCAGTCTAGCAGCGACTGCAAGACCGGGCTAGCAGGCTAGCACACGAGTATGAAGGTTCTATATAAGACTGGCACGTCTGCCATTAGATAGGAGCTTCGTGCCCAACTTAGTTATCAATCTTATCATATTGTTTGACATCTTTGATACAAGTAACGAGTTCACTTCCAAGTGAACAACCCGATAGTCTTCTTCTTATCCTAGCATACCAACCAGCGAACACCCAGCCAAGTTTAGTTAGCCAGTTTGAGTATTCGTTACAACGGGGTCCTAAGAGCGGTTGTATCAGACAGGAGCATACAATTTGTAGGGGCCTTGTAGATAAGAGTTTGCTAACTTCTAGGGATTCAAAGGAGGCTATCGACAGCTAGCTACCCTAAGACAGATAGCTCTACTAAGCGAATAAATCAAACTCTTGAAACCTACCTACGGATGTTTGTTTCCCACGCCCAGGATGATTAGTACGATACACTACCCCCCGCTTAATTAGGGGTAAAAGGGCGGAACGTAGCTTTAACAGGAATAAGCCTGTTTTTCTTGTCCCACGGGTATAATTTAGATCCTTTGGATTTAAAGGCAGACCTAGGACCTCTCTAAGCTAGGAACTCCCTAATCTAAGCAGCGGATGTAATAGTCCGGAAGCTAAAAGAAGAGAATAGGCCTAGGCATTAATAGCAGCAGCTCAGCAAACTCAACAAGAGGTAGCAAATCGAAAAAGGTAATAGTCTCCAGGGTTTAAAGTAGGGGACAAAGTCTAGCTAAACTTAGCTAATATACGTATAGATCGACCAGTAAAGAAACTTGATACTAAGTACGCTAAGTTTATAGTTATCGAGATTATAGGCTCCTATAGCTATAGACTTGATACACCCCCTAGAGTTTATAATGTATTCTATAGCCAACTTCTTCGAGCAGCCTCAGATGACCCACTTCTAGGACAAGTTTAAGACGACTCGTAACCAGGACTAGTAATCGTTGGTAAAGAAGAATAGGAGGTGGAGAGGATTCTAGACGAGAAATCAAGTAATAGGAAGAGAAAGTAATATCTTATTAAATAGAAAGACTATGCTAGGCCTACATGGGAGCCGGCTTCAGCGCTATAAGAGACTACTGTACTAGACCGATGAGAAGAGGCGCTAACGCGACACGATAGAGGACCTCGTATAAGAGGGAAGCGTATACGAAAGTGAGAAGGGGAGTATTATAATAGGTTAGTACCCAGGATAAAGCACGGCTATGGAGTAGCTATGCACACGTACGTGCCTTCCCCTCTTTTCGTACCTTACCGCTATATCGTCAACGCTTAGAGCAAGAAGCTCTGACCAGGCATTAGAGACTTCACTGGTACGAAGAGCCTTCTATTCTCTTCTCTTCTCTCTTTAGCTTATTCTCTTTAGAAATACATTACCTTTTACTTGCACTGTACACTTTGCATGTAACCCGTGACAACCGCGAGGAGTTCTCTCCTTCTCTCCTTGCGGACAATCTAATCAATATCCTACCCTGACAATATAGTAGTGCGCTAGTATAGCTTATAAGTAAAGGTATTCCTAGTCTTAGCGTACTACTTACTAAGTAGCTAGGGAACGGTTCTAGAATGATTCTAGAATACTCCTAGAATAGTTATTAAAAGATAAAACGATTATCTAAGAATAAGTATTATCTCTAGAGTAATAATTACTAGTATAAATAATTAATAAATCCTTAATTATACCTAAATTATTACTAAATATAATAGTTTAAGGAGGGAAGTATAATATAATAATTAAGAAACGGTTATTTTTTACTAATACTTATATTTTTTTTAATTATAATATAACGGTTATACGACCGTCCTCAAAACCCCGGGCTCTTCTTTAAGGAAGGTTATATCTTTTTAATACTATCTGCGTCTAATACAAACGATTTTTAGTATTCCTGTACCTTATAGGATTTTAGTAGGGTACGCACGTGACTACAAATTTTACGTGCGCGAGTACGTAGTTAGTACGTCTTTTCGTACTTTCCTTTATAACCTATAGTATCTAAACACCCTACGGTCGCATTTATCTTATATATTAGTATATTACAGAGCTAACAAAGGGCTTTCTTTTGAGCCTATATAGAAGTTTCTAGCTTAACAATTGACGCTTATAGAATAAACCTGGGCCTAAAGGGACACTTGCTTTCCCTGACCTCAAGCGATAGCGCCGAGGGAAGCGTACTGACTATTAGTAGTCTTCAGTCGACAAAATTATCCATGCTAAACAAAAACGACGAGTTCCATATGCTGTATCCTCGGAAAGTGCTGTGTGTTCTGCGCAATTCTTTGTTGTTGGAAGTTGTTGACATGTGGTGCGGTTTGTTGCTGAGAATCTTAGGAATCTTGGGAATGGGGTGTGAGGAACTGATTTGTGATGTGTTGTTGATTGGATACTTCATCTTTTGATACCTGGGGGGGGGAGGGGAGAGAGGGGCTTTTGGGGGGGGCTTTAAAGGGGGAGGGGTTGTGGTATTTTGTGAGGATTTTTAGGGGAATTAGTGGGTCTGTGGAGTTCATATTTCCAACTGGGATTCTGCTTATTGCTGGCACGGATACGACTTATTCACTCTGTGTACTGTGTCCTTCTATCTTACTCGTAACCGTACTACCTGGGGTTTACGAGAAACTGGTGAAGGAGATGAGGAGAATATTTGGGGGCGTGGAGGAGATCGTTGGTGGACAAAGATTTGCGTCTTGTTGTTATTTACGTGCTTGTAACGATGAACCGCTCCGTATTGTCTCTCCTCCTCTGTCCGATTTGCCGGGGGAACCCTTGTTCGGTCGATAGTGAGTTGATGATGTATTTATTCCTGAGGGTACGCAGGTTGGAAGTAGTGGCTTCTTGCTGATACATCATGTGTCGAAAGGTATAGTGAGTGGAACCTATATTGTAGTGCTTGAGGATCATCCCTTTAGGGGGATACTCCCCAACTTATATAGACACATGTGATTAGAGAAGTGAAGACATCCGCTATTATCGTATATGATATCCAGCATCGTGAAGCGTCTTTTAAGGATTCCTGAATCTTTCGACCTGAGATATTAATTTGGATGAGTAAGGGAGTATGGGTACTGAAGATATACAAGGGCAAAGACAGGCTATCAACCGTTCTTTATTGGAGCGGAAAACTGTGCAGGGATGCAATTGGCTATGCTGGAGATGCTGATTATTATTGGAAGGACCTTGTGGGCAATGGATATCAAGGTTGCTGAGGAGCAAAAACCTGTGGGCGTCGGAAGAGGGAAGCTTGAGTTAGAGACAGCTCGAATTCATGATGAGCGCTTCTGGATCGGCGATGCTTATTTTGCTGTTAATGATATGTCGATGGTATAGTTTACTCGTAGGGATTTGGGAGGAGATGCAGGGCAGATGATCACCACCGGTGTGCATAGATCTCCCCTTGGTTTTTCTTCTCTACTTAAGACTTAAGTATTAGCTATTATTACTTTAGTATACTCGATAGCTAACCGATTTATATGTTTATTTCTTATATTCTTTAGTTACTCTACTAGGGAACGTATATTCTCGCACTCGTAGTACTAGCTAGAGTATTAAGGTACTTTACTTCTAAGAATTAGAAACTTCTCTTTAAATAGTAAGGATTCTATCATATTATTTATTATTTTATTGATACAGTATATTATAACTTGTTATTTACTTACGCGAAATAAGTTAATTTAATAAATAAATTCTCTTATACTTTTCCAACTTAGAACTTTTGCCTCCTACTACGTACGGTATTCCGTAAGTATCCAAGTGTAATCTGGAGGCGTCAAACATTTACGGCTGGTACTACTAGTCTACTACTACGTTCATGCTCCCAAAATCTTGACTGTCTTAATGGCTGGTCAAACTGGGGTTGTATCCTAGTATGTTATAGAGAAGGAATAGAAAGAGAGAAGGCGACATAGGAGTGGGGGAAAGGTTTTAGGTACTCTCTTAGTTAAATAATAAACTCCTGACACTACCTTTATAAAGGCTAAAAAAAGCACATAACGCGCTACTAAAGTAATTATTTGTTACTATGATAGTATGGCGTTTTGCCTAGGCGAGCCAGCTGGCTCGAAATTTGGATGAGATATTAGACAGATTTGAGACAGCTACTACTTTAACACGGCGCCTATCCCCCTTCCCAGCCTGGTCCGCTTGTCGGGGGGTTTATCGCTTACCCACCTACTTTCTCTTCACTTTTAATGTTGACAATAGATACATCAAACCAGCGGGCACATGTAGCGAGGGGCGAGGATCCTTTTTGCAGGAAGAGTAAACATAAGGAGAAGTAGCATTATACATGCTCAAGTATGATTCAATAGACAAATAGAGATGTCTTATTGTAAATATGGTTAAACTTATGAAATTGATTCATTGAGTAAACGGTGTGCCATTCACATGTGGCAAAGCACGGGAATTCACCATAAAATCATTGTGGCGCAATCATATAATGACAGAACCCCGAAAAATGCCTAGGCCCTGTCCTCGCTAATCTGGGTGGGGGGGGTTCGTGAGTTGCATAAAGTCTAATTTGCGAGACGCCAGAACGTCAGAAGATGTCATTAGAAGTTCGCGATTAAAGTTTTGTGACTTGTAGCTCTATCCCTACAGCTTCATTCTGTATGGGCGACAGGCAATCTTCACAAGAACTGTTACATTGAAATTTAATCAATTCATAATTAGCTTTAGCCATAACTCGTCACTCACTTACTTAGTGTCTGAAAATCAACCTTCAAAATTTGATTAAATATACTCTGAGCCCGCCAAAAATAGCTTGGTTGGTGTCAAATGACGAAGCACGAGGTATTGAGTCTAACATTAGCCATCGTCTACATACAGTATAAAATAGTGCACTTCCAACTTTGATATGCCTGACATTCTCAAGCCTTCCAAAACAACCCATTCGAAACACGCTTTCTTACAATGCGTTTGAAAAATACAAGTCTTCTTCTCTGCTTAGCTGCACTTGGAAGTGTACCCAAAGCTTTTGGTCGAGCATTTCCCAACTCTGAAATCGAGTCGTTTGGTGGAAATCGCGCTCACGGCCCACCTGTTCGAACAAGAGCTCATTCGCGCGAGGGAGTCTCTTCTGTCTATAATAGAGACGACTATGGTAATGATGGGTCGAGGATCTGGCGCAGAGGTGCTTGCATTTCCACAACTTCCGGAGATATTGTCGAAGACGAACCTGAGGCTGAATGTTCGAGTTTTCCGGTAGAAGGGTTTGATGAAATGACTCCTGAGGAGGTTAAAGCACGAGGAATAAAGGGTCTTGAGCTTGCATCTAATCCACAACAAGGCTTCAATTACCAGACAGCCTTGGAGAGCAACTACCTTATCCTAGAGGATAACCATGCCGAGCAGGAAAACCTGGATGGCTATAGACTTAGGACCAAAAGAGTTCAGTATATATATGGCTGTCATTTTTTTCGAAATTATGGATTCTCCGATAGGGGATGGAAGACATACAATGTCTATTCTGAGAATAATGTCATTCTTGCTGTTGCCAGAATAAGCGTTGGGAAAGCAACAAAGGATGGCAAAGATTATGTAGCTATCATTGCTCATGATCGGTTTGCACGTTACGATGCCAATCGCTACGTAATGGACTCATTCGGTTTTTCTGCTCTTGATGAAACGGGACAGAGGATACCCCAGGAGAATGTTAGGATCAATGCTGTTCCGGTGTCTCAGCTCGTCTATGTCGCTGCTAAGGCAACAGGCATGCTCGATAGCAAGCCTGAAAAGTTCTTCTTCATCTCCGAAGCTATTACCAACAGACAGACGGGTAGAGACATAGATGCAGCAATACAGACGATGGAGACTATCGTCGGAGAAAAGCTATGGCATGTCCTAAAGAAGGACGGCCCTGGGGTTGAAGGAGAGATGTTCAAACTCCTCTGTGGTAATGATAACAATTACTCTTTCCTCAATACAATCGGACGTAACGCCCAGACGTTTAGAGGATATGATGTTACCAGTATGGAGATTGGCGAGACGGATGTCACCATGATTCTAGAGATCACCAAGAGGACTATATAGTGTGTCCGTATGGTTATACTGTTAGCTGGCTATGTACTTGAGTTTACGTTGTGTTGGATCCATGAGATTACTTGATGTCTCGATTTGCTGTTTGTAAGCGATACTGTACCTATACTACTTGAGTTACTATTTGACATACTGTATATATATAGGGTTTATAGTCGAGGCTAATCTGATCTAGAGGTAATGCTTGTATAAATATAGGTGAGGAAGCGCGAGTTTATATAGTACTAGCGCGCCTGTCCCTCGGTTAATTTCCAGAAAGAGCATTACCACAAAGGCCACGGCGCTCCGCAAAGTAAAAGCGTGCCAGGCTGAGGTATCTCTTCATCAAACAGAAAAGACCGTTCGGTCTGTTGCTTACACTCGAAGCCCAGACGTTAATGCCGCATGTGGTCGAGACGTGATCTACCACAAATGTAAATACCTCTGCTTTTTCACAAGAGTTTAAGTAGGTAGAATTGAGAATTGAAATGATCATTTATTACTAGTGTCGGTTTACCTGGTACTCATAGAAATTAGCCGTAGGGAGTTGAAGCAATTACTTGTAATTAGGTTAGAGAAGAGAAAGTAGATAGCTAGTCCAGTGCCAAGTCACGTGAACAAAAACATGTAAATTTTGCGACAACTAGCAACTTATCTTTTGGAAGGAGGATCATCACGGAAGACTGAAGAGGTGGACAGCTGTAATGGTTATTGTAAAGCCAGGATTAAGTGACTATCCGCCGTTGTTCTACGTGAACGCAAAATCAATATATTACTCATCCACATATTGTTCATCGCTGCCACAAATATTGAGATAGCTCAAAAGGATCTATTGAGCATAACAGGTGTAATCATCTTTCATTTAGTCTCACAGACGCACATGGGTGAAGAAATTTCGTAATATGGCGGATTTTAATCACACGCCAAACCCCAAAATCTCATTCGCCCTCCTAAACACCTTTCTTTCACCCACACTTGCGCCCTCCGAAACATCAAAGTATTCCAATCCCATAGCTTGCAATCCAATAGTTTCCGAACTCTTCATTAAATCTGCAACTTTTGGTCGTCCAACATGTTCACTCTCGCCGATTCCACCGGGGAAGTCTGGTCCGGGGGTTCCTGTCAGGAACGCAGTACGCTGCAACTCGAGATACTCTGCATTCTTTTCCGTCAAAGGACAACAGGGGATGTACAGGACGCTAGAATCGCTTTTTCCGGCGTGGACTTTGTCAACTGCGTGGATGGCATCGCAGTGCCAGACGACGTAGTCTCCGGGATTGATTTCCGGGACGTGAACCATGGATTGTGAGAGGTGGAGATGAGGATGCAGTTCCGTGTTGAGCTCTTGACTATTTCCCAATGCTGCGCCTTGGATTTCGGAATTATAAGCTGGTTCGAAAGCCCAATTTGAGGCATCGAGATATTTCTGACTTGGCGCTCCAGAGACATCTATTTCAAAGGGTGTAATAGCCCGAAAGAATGGACGAAGTAATGTGTATGCGGTAGTTAATTTAATCATGGGGTTGACTTGGAGTGTTCCTTCTCCAGGCTTGGTGTTAGACATGCTGAGCCAACCTTGGAACATTCGAAACATAGTACACGCTCCAGCGCCCTGGTACAGATCCGTGACGGCTTCAAGACGACAACTCGACTCCCACGGATCGTAGGATTCCCAGTCGCCAGCGAAGATGCTGTCATAAACACCCGACTTGCCATAACCATTCTTCTCCCAGCGCTCGACACTTCCACCGTCAATGTGGGGTCCAAGTGCGAAGCCTGTATCACCTGGTTGACGGATGCGTACTCGGTCTGCGTACGATAGTGGGGTCGTTATGGATATGGGGGCTTTGGAGTCCTTTTTTGAATGCCATGTATTCATGAGTAGTGATTGAGCTTGAAGGAGATTTGGATGAGCTCTAGCTTTTACCTGAGCTGGAGACCAGTAGAGCTCGAAGACGCATGGGTCATCCTTGGGGAAGCCTGGAAGCGGTTAGCGAGTCTCAAGATATATCCATACAGCTCCTTATCTTTTTGCATCGGCCGAAATCGATGGCTAAACTTCGAACTGGCTTTGGAGAAGAAGGGAGATAACTATGTATAAGAGACAATGTACAGTTTTTTTACCTTTGGTTGAAGGGTTAGCCTTGACATACGCTTCAATTTCATCCTTATATGCTCTAGCCTCTTTCGAAGGCACCACATTTCTCACAACGCCAACACCTCTTTTTCTCAGCTCTGCCCGGAACTCAGCTGGGTTGTTGTCCAGTTCTGAAAATTCGATGCTGGGTATCACCGAAGACCCGCGACTGAAAATGTATTTGACCTCTGCATCAATAGCCTTTAAAAGCCTGCCCCAACTTGCTGTTAGAGCCTCTTCATGGCCTTCAGTGAGTTCTTTCTTGAGGTCTATAAAACGATGCGGAAGAGGCGTGGGAGCAACGCCAGAGAGAGAAACAAAGACAGAAGAGATATCTCCCTCTTTTCTAGGTGGCCCCGCCATCCCGGTGTATTGACGGCGAAGGACTTGGGGAGTGGCTTGAAGTTTCGAAGTTAGCCAAGTACGACAGAGTAATCGCATCGAGCTTATGAGACCTTTCTGGTAAACAGATAATTGAGGGAGGTATGGACTGAGAAAAAATTAGAAAGGCAGGACATGAGCCTGTATATAACCTTTTGCTGTCGGGTCGGAATAGCGGAAGGCCCAAAAGGGAAATCATATCCCTACTTCAGGATCACGGGTACGTGATTGTGAAAAAGCGTGACTTTTCAGCAGAGACATTTGTGGCTTATTGGGCATAGAGAACTTTTGAATCAAGGAGAAAGTATAAGAGCCCTTTTGGCTTTTGGCTCTGAAAGCTGATGAAGGAAAATTTCAAAGAGGTCGGGTTCTCTGAGGAGAGCTTCGGATTAAGCCCTTCGAATGGAACACCCGCAAATATAATCAGAGAGGCTTTAAAAAACATGGTCAATTAGGAAATCTCATCCTCTTCCATCTGAAAGCTGAATAGTGTTTTCCTTGCATCTTTGGCAAATTGTACCTACTCTGGCACAATAGTGTAGCTACCATATAAAACTTACTACTGTGCATGCAGAGCATGCCTCTAGGTTGTCGGGATTGGACGTAAAGGGAAATCCCGATATTAAATACACACCTCGCAATATGCCTGCCAGATAGAGCTAGCGGGGGTGGCTTTAGTAAATATCCCATAAATCTGTTATGCCACCCACCCCACATCCTATTAATACAATCCCGATGATTGACTCTATCCGCCTACTCGCACCCTTCCTGCGCGGAAAAAAAGAACCATCATGGAGGTCAGGTTCGTTAAACATAACGATAATTTCCCCAAGCGGAAACGATATAACGCGGCTTGTGACCGTTGTAGGCGAAGAAAAGTAAGAGATTAGACCGCGACGACAAAACATACACCAACATGGATATTGAGCGGCTGCTAATAGAATCCCATGGGAGCTATAGAAACGATGTACACATCTCGAGAACGAAGCTCTGCCGAATAAAGCAACTTCTGACACCAGGAGGAAAGCTTCTACGAACCAACGCCCGGCGGCTACGGCCATCGCCAACTGCCCAGTACCACCGGCTGAGCAATCGCCAACGGGCATATCGCAAACTTCACACGTACGAGGCAGCGTAGATATATCCGCACCTTGGAATGACCAGGCATCAGAAAGATTAGCGGACGGTGCCAGCCCCAACTCTATACGAGTCGACAAAGTCTCTACACGCTTCGTAGGAGACCTCAATCCCGAAGCTGTGTTCCTCGACCGCGCTTCAGAGGGATCATCAGCGACGCGCCACGATATTGGTGTTTGGTTGGAACGAGGTAAAGGCAACGTTGCTAGTCACAAGGAGACATTCTCCAAAACCGCCGAGGGCGGTGGACATTCTCCAGGTGCAAGTGCCTATGGATCAAAAGAGCCAAATGCCGTTGCCGTTTCCCCCAGAGACGAAGCAGCATTGATCGACATTTACTTCCTGCGCGTAAATACTATCTTACCAATACTCGTGGAAAGTGAGTTTCGAGAGGAATATAGCTGTTCACGCTTACCACGGCCTCTGGTCCATGCGGTCTGTCTGACCGCTGCTAAAGATATCAGGGCAAAATCTCATTTGAGCTTCCTTGACGTATCTTCCATGATGAACACAAGGGACTTTTCCAGATTATTGTATAATTCCATTGTCCAGGAGACCAGAAAGATTTCTCGATACGAGAAACTGAGTTTGATTCGCATCCTCACTCTAATATCTCTTCATAGTGAAGGCCCTGATGGTGCGGAAGACGCCTCTATGCATCTTGCGCAAGCGATCCATCATGCCCAGACCATGGGACTTCATCTAGCTCGAGATTCTGCTTCTGGTGGAAACATTGCTCAGGTTAAGTTGTTTTGGTGCATTTGGTCGTTGGATAAACTCAACGCTGCTACAAATGGCAGGGTAATACCCCACTATTTCTTTTCAATCACCCGATATCCTCATATCTGCCCCTCAGCCGCTCACCTCACTGCAATGACCACAAGGGCTGGCTGATTTAGTTCCAGCCGGTGATGATAAATGACAAGGACCTCAGCGTCCCAGACTTTATCTCAGAAGTCGGGCTTGACTTGGACAAGCCATTCCAGGTCTGGCTACGGATAGCCAAATTACTACATGAGGTCATTGACCTGTATCGTCCAACTGCACCAGCATTCTCAACGGGATGGGAACATGCGTTCCTAGGGTTCCAAGATATTGTCCTCGAATTCGAGGCTTGGTCGGTGGATACAACTATATTACGTGAGTCACAGATACCACATTGTCTATTTCTCTGACAGACGTAGTAACCCTACACTTATTCTACCTTGCGGTTGCGATGCTATCTTCAAGATCTAAACCGGACTATCAGTCAAATCCTCAGACTCCTTCCTCATTAAGGCAAAATTATGCTGCATCACAAGTCACAACACTGATTTGCGGAACCAAGAACCCGGATGTCCTACCTCTACCTGTGGTCCCATATGGAATCTCTCTCGCACTTTCGGTGGCTTACAGAAAAGTTCGTAAGAGCTGCGTAAAACATCTTTCAGCACAAGGAAAGTTAGAATTCAAGACATGTCAAAGAACACTAGAGGATTTTCGAGAAGCTTGGTGGTCTGCTGATCTAATGGCGACCCTTTCTCGCACTGTTCTGCTGTCAATGGATCCCCCACGACCAAGTTCTTCTCGGAGACCCTCGCTTCTCGATATACATGCTCATTCTTCTGTTGATCGCTCAGATCCACTTGAAAATATTGATCATATTTTTGGGAGCTATCTGGATCCGAATTTTCCTTTGAACTATGAAGATATTTTCAAGATTGATAACATGGAACAATTTGTAGCAGACTACGGACCGATTGGCTCATAAATACAAGGAGATATGCTCCACATAAGCGATCTGATATTCACTTCGCGTACACCTTCTCAAGGGGTGTTGGAGCTCTAAATTAGTCTATTTCATTGTCTCGAAAGTTGCAATGGAAGAGTTGAAAGAGAAAGTTATAATCTCTCACCCGTTGGGACAGTTCGTTCAACTTTGGGTTCTTTCAAAAACGCCTGTCATCAATTTGACATCATTATCATTAAACTATAATCCTTTTTCTGCATATCATCATAAATTAAACGTCATCAATATGAATCACTTGTCCCCTCTCGTCTATCCCCACCTTCGTCTTCTTCGTACTTTCTTTTCGTGGATTCTTGGCGTCGAAAATACTATCCATCTCTTCCAGAGTCTTTCCGGCTGTTTCGACGAAAAAGAAGTAGATGATGACCAGCTCGACGCACATCCATCCAATAAAGACCAGGTAAAGTTTCCATCCTATTTTTGCAATTCCGACTGAGATACCGTAGGTATTAACAACCACTGAAGAAGATGTTAGTAGCCAAAGAATCCGAGTGGGCGATTTGTACTTACTGGCAACGTTCAAGAAGAGAAAGTTCAACCCGGAGCCCTTTGCACGAGTTCGGTTCTCCAGACATTCCACCGCGTAGAGTGTCTGTAGAGGCGTAAATCCCCAGGAAAAGATGATCCCAAAGAGATATATGGAAACTATGACGCCGTAAGATAAAGAAGGCGTATGCTCTGCGGAAGCAGTAAAGGCAGTAAGCATGATGTATGATACAAGGGCCCCCCCTAAACCCGCAAGCATCATAAATCGTCGACCTAATTTGTCCAAAAGCGTTGCGCCGTACACCGCACCAATCATAGAGAAAATCGGGTTAATGGCGTTGATTAGGAGCTGTTTGTTTGTATCAGTGATACCAGCGTTCTTCACCATTTCCGGCATGAAGTAGGAAACGACATTGTTTCCGGACCATTGACCGAAAAATGCCATGGCGATGACCATATATAAACGATAGCGAGCATTGGGGGTGTTGGCGAGCTCTCGGAAGTCCCACCACGGGTTCTCGTTCTTGGTTTCGTGGAGCTGGTTGATGATTTCGTTGTATTGCTATTGGAAGTCAGATGGTTCAGAAGAAGAAGGTTGGAAGATATTGCTCACTAATTGCACAATTGGGGAGTTTTCATCGTCGTCGCCGTGGTATTTAGCGAAGATGGCCAAAGCCTCCTCCCGACGATCATTAGCAATCAGCCAACGAGGAGACTCTGGGAAGAACAGAATCATGACAATGACAATTGTGGGCAGACCGCATTGTACAATGGTTGGTATTCTCCAAGCCCATGAGGTAGTCAGGTTCCTATACAAAGTCAGCCTCCAGACCCTATTTGTCGACAGCTCAGGGATATGCTTACTTGTTTGATCCATACGTTGTCCATCCGGCAAGAATGTTTCCGAGCCACCAAAAGTTGTTATACATACCAGCCATGGTTCCACGATATGCTGGATGTGCCAGTTCAACGGTGTAAGCTGGTCCAGCTGCAGATGCCAAAGCAGCCCCAAGTCCAAGGATAAATCGACCTCCCATAAACTGCTGCATGCCATGGGCTGTTGCTTGCACCGCCGTTCCAACTAAAACAATCAAACATCCCACGAAAATACACACTCGTCGTCCATAACCATCTGCCAAAAGCCCGCAGAATGGGAAGGCGCCGATCTGTCCAAGATTGTAGATAATGAACACAAGACCGGTAGAAGGGCCGGTACCAGTTAGACCCATAGATTCTTGATATGGCTTCATTGCGTTAATTGCTCCCATAAGAGAGGAATCTGAGTAAAGTTAGCGGCATCCCTTTCTCAAGTCAGAAATTTACTTACCAAAACCATTGAGGGTTGAGACCAAATATCCAACCGACATAATAGCATAAAGCTTCAGCATATTTTTCGACAACAAAGATGGCTTTTGTGCAGCCACCGCCGCCGCGAGCGCGACAGAAGCTGCGTCCAACTTGACAACATTTCCATGAGGATGCTTCTCATCTTCTACATGGTGTTCAACCACGCCGCCTTTGAGATTCGACATGATGAGAGATTTCGGAATTAGCTCAGAACAAACTCGGAAGCTTCCACAATTCCCCCCTGTTATCGTGGGAACTCGCCAACCCTTTATACCGCCGTGAACCCCCCCTTGTACAGTACTTCACCTGAAAGAACGAGAATCCAAGAGTTCCTCTGCATTTGCATCTGCACTCACTCGTGCCCACCCCGAAACGCGGAGAGAACGACCGTGTCCACGTCTCCGAATTGTTTCCCCATCTTTCACCCACGAAATGGTTGCTTTCTGGGCCTTTCTCACGCCGTGATCCATGTCGAAGGCTGGCCCGATAGCGGGGTGCATCACGGTCTGTTGATTGGCGGTCGAATGAGGAAGTTGAGTTCGTCGGCTTATTTGCTGGTTTGGGGTCTTGACGGCGGAATAGTAGGGTCGTACCCTTACCCCCCTGGTTCAAAAGGTTATTTTTTGTATGTGCCGCCACCAGGAAAACAACCTTTTGTTTAAGAGGGGCTTTTGGATGGGATTGTCGTTCAAAGAGGAGATGATCTGACTCGAACCACGTGCCTGAAGTTTTTACGAGGATACGAGTACTTTATATTCTCTCTGGATGTTTACATACAATGGTGACCGGTGAGCTTATTGGGCAAACATCTTTTGTCAAAGATAGGGCCCCCGTATTTGGGGTCCCTCGGTACGATTTATGGCAAGAGTTCCCCGCTCGTTGGCTTGACGATAGGGCTTGTGACGTGCCTGATCGTTGTTATTCTTTTTCTTTATTTTCGTGAAGATATAAAGTCTCGCTTGTACCGAGTACCAATTTCGACCTCCTGACTCCTGAACGAGCGTTTACAGAAGGTGCGAATCATTTAAGATTGAGTCGTGAAAATGAAGCTTTTTGAACGTCATGGAGAATTTTTTTCCTCGTCTCCCTCTTTCAATTCCCGCGTGGGGCGAGGGCTTTCCCGAGGCTTGTGCTTCCCCATGTTGCGGGGAGATTGCGGGGCAAGTTGCGAGTCAGCGTCTTATTTGTGAGGTTGTCTCCGCTGGCTACCAGCAAGTTCGTGAGATTTTGGGGTGGCATGTTCGTTGACTGATTCGATGTGGAGGAATCAATGAGGACTGTTTGTGAGGATGCTTGAATGCTGGTCTGGCGGAGGGTTTGCAAAATCTTTTCTGTGAGCCTGCCTGCTTTTGGCTGTTTTGTCACTTGTAAGCAGTGATCTTCTTGAACTGTTCCATTTTGATAATGATTAACTGAGCAGTTTCCAAATTCAGCAGCCGATTCTGGAGAGCTGGCACAATCTCGAATTCAGACTTGAGAGGAGAGAGGCTCAAGTGGCGATCCCTCCCACTTTGAAGCTCTGAAATTCCAACTTCCAAGACGCTGGAAAGGAAAAGGGATTCTTTCAAACCCGAGTCTAAGGTCGCGTGGGCCTGTTTTTATGGAGAGCCGGTCGACCTTTGCATTAGGAAAATAGCCCGGTGGATATGATTGTACATTCTACTCCCACTTAACTTGATCTTCTGTGTCTCCAGTATTTACGGAGTACATCCGCCCGATGAATGCAACAATCTTCAAGGCGGAAAATGGAACACCCACACGCCGGGTATCAACGTCCTTGCGACATTCAAGCATATTTTCATCGCTTTGACAGAAATCATAAATTGTGGAACTCTGGGGAAGTCCCAACACCATGGACCATGCATGGAGTGTGTACTCTGCACCCCGCGAATCTTTTAGTCGCGGCTATGTCTACGGGTACCAGGTACGAAGTTTGTTGAGAGGAGAGTTTGGTATAGTCCTGGTTTGCTATTCTCCCTTGGGCTTTTAGATGAATTCTTTTATGACTAGGACATCAACTCAAGCTTCAAATCGATAAGCGAGTTTCTGCCGCTGTTCTTGCAAGGCTTACTTTACTGTGAAGATAAGACATCATTCTGGTGGATAAAAGGTCTTCCTGCTTATTGTAATTCCTCTTGCAAAGAAATGACTCCAGATATGTACACAGGGAGAGTGAAGTTACTAATCTCGGTAAACTAAGATCCTGAAAGAGATCCCTCAGAGTAGGGCGGAGATCCACTACTCGAACAGAGCCAAAGCTCAGCTCTCCAGATTGTCAAGTTTCTTTGTCTTGACAGAATACTTCCTAGAATACTCCCTTGCTTGCCTAAACAGTACTCGAAGAAGCTAGTAAGGTGGTTGAACTTACTCTGGACTCCGGTATTGAAGTGGGACTGCAAACATGTCAACATATTACACTCTACCTTCAAACATATTATATAAGAACAAGCAACTCACGTCGGAGGCGCAACCCCAACAGTAACAGTAGCCGTTCCATTGCTATCCTGTCCCTCCACAGCAACAACCATATAATTATGGCTTCCCAACTTCAACCCCGCTTTCCTCCACGCCTCGAAGTGATTCCCCGTCGTCACCGTCCCTCCAACCCGTTTATCCGTTCTGATCGACCAGAATTGCGGGAACGTAGCGGTTCCCTGAATCGATGGTTTGTTAACTCGCATTTTCGTCATGATTTCGTATGTCCCGCCGTCAGATGTCAGGTTGCCTTTCATGACTGCTTCGGTGCTATCGGAGGGTTTGTGAGTTCCATATGATTCGACGATGTAGTATTCTACTAGTGGGTTGGTGGTTCAGCCGTAAATTGTTAGGTAGGCGTTTCCTTGTGGGAGGAAGGTAGCGGTGTATGATATCGCTCTGTAAGAGGAGGTAGTGTAAGTCGATAATGCTCGATATGTAGGATGAATTGCAGTACCTTGAACCACCTGGATTCCACCCCTTTCCACAGACGAAGTCCCCTTTATTTCCTGACCAGGTGACGCTGAATAATCCGCCCGCTCCATTGGTGTACTTTGCTTTTGCTGTACCGTCACTCCAGTTCGTTGAGTAGTAACTTTGTCCCACGGCTCCGATGGCTAGGTAGAGAAACAAGAAGACAGTTGAGATAGTAATCATGGTAACGGAGCACCACTGTGTCTGAGTCTGAAATATTACTTCATACGATAGATGTGATGTAGGTATTTTCTAGAAACCAACTACGATACCTCGCTTATGTACAGAGTATATAGCTCCTAAGCTGGGGAAGCGTGATAGTCGGACTCTTGGCCTTCCTATCGCCAAGAGATTTATAGGAACAGCGCGAACTGTGGTTACATTTTGTAACGGACGAATGACTTTGAACGAATATGAAGTGAGGTTATATGAAATTTGGCCGTTCTTGGCTAATGTATAAAGTGATTTTGCCGGGGGCTAATTTATCAGTATGGGTAATTAATGGTCATACAGGTCTTTTTTGGTGGAAGATTAGATGTGGTACGATTATCCTTCGGCACTTCCTTTGCAGTGTTGCCTAGGAATATCTGGTGTATGGACTTCTAATGTTGATGAAATATAATTACATAATCACATGGATCACCTCCCTGGAGGACACAGGGCGACTTCGAAGTTCTAAATAATAAGGAAGGCGTTTCGAAGCTTGGAAGAACATATTTGGAATTGGAAACTCGAAATTACTCGTTACAGCTTTGTATCAACAGGTTAGTGTATGATAAAAATGGAGTGGTGAAAGGGAAGATCGGAGTAGGGTACGATAAAGTGGTGGGATGAGAAAACGATATGGAAGTGGAGTATGTTCTTATGGTTTCTTCGCTCGTAGAAAACAATTTAAGTATAGCATTATATCAAGCAAACTGGCTAGCTAACTGCCCACAACAAAGTAAGAAGAAGCCTGTAATACTACTAGGGGTCTTATTGACTCGCTTAGCAGACTGCTCCTTATAAACCATCGCAAAAACGGCTGGCTAATTAGGTAGCTACCTTTCAATGGGTCTACCACTACCGTCAAAGCCTGGATATATATCCTCACTGGACTAAAACTCTCGTGGATGGTGGATATCAATGGATGAGGTTAACTGTTCTGGAAGTCTTGAAACCTTTCATGTATGTTTCGGCTACGGATGACACTTTTGGGATGAAATTTCAAGACTACTCGAGTATGAGGAGCAAGTAAATGACGCGGTGGCAGACCGCCTCGTGTTGGAAAGATGATAGACAGGATGAAGTGAGCTCAAACATTGGAAGATAGGTAATTGTAAAAAAAGGTTCTATTTCTGAATTACTATTCTCCATGATACTGCCTAATAAGAGACACTCTATCAGGATTCATTTTTATGCGCCCTCTGTTGTTCTTTCCTGGCGGCTCTCCCCTCCCTCTCCGACTCCGCTTTGTCTTCTTTTTCCTTCCTGGTGCGTCTCCAGACGGGTCCTTTCTTCATGATAATCAACAAAACCGGACTGAACGACACGAACATCACGGCAAGTATTGTATATGCCCAACCCGTACCTATGGCGTCAGATAACGGTACGATAAAAGCCGAGAAGACTGCTCCGATCTCACATCGCACAAAGTTATTCGCAGCGGTGGCAACTGACGGCTTCCCAGGATAGATATCAACCATCAATATATTCAGCGTCTGAAAAGTGGCGGTTAGACCAAATCCACCAAAAAACAGTGCGATAATCGGAGCAGCAAGACTCAATTTCTGAGCCATGACCCAACCATACATGACAATAAATGCAGCGGCTAGGAAAGTTGTTGGAAATGCAACTTGCAAGCGGGCTTTTTCGATGGGGAAGTGGGCTAGGTCTTGAACTCGATTCTTGACGACAGGTACGCCAAGCTGCTTTGCAAAGCGGCGGTAATTCCAATCTACAAGTTTTCCGACTGTAAAAGCAGACACTATGCTCCCAAACCCGATGGGTAAGAACATGAGGGAGATCTGAAGCTGATTGAAGCCATAGAGGTTTGAGAAGACTTTAGAAGCACCGGTGCTAAATAAAAGTTGATTAGCAATCTCCATGAAAGAACAGCGAGATATTTAAGTACCTAATAGCATAAAAACATCCTAAACCTAATCCAGTAGCCACAAGAACGCAGGCGCTTTCAAGGTCCAGCAGCACAGCCAGAGTTGGCATCGGGTTGGGAAGCCGGAACTTGTAGTTTCTTTGGATCTCTGCATGCTTGGCTTCATCATATGTGAGTCCAGCCTTTGCTCTTCTCTTGTGGCGAATCATATCTGCGACATTTTGTGACAGAAATGGTGGCGGGATCGAGCCATTATCAACTACTTTCCGGCAAGTCTCAGGCATAAACAAGATCAACGGGATAAATACTGCCGCCGAAAAAATGAGCAAGAACCAAAAGATGAAATGCCATCCAGCATATTGTCCGATGATACCACCCAAAACCGGAGCAATCATGGGTCCAAATATCGGCCCAAGCGAGGTGTAAGCAACATATGATCCACGCTCAGCTGATGTTACAATATCACCAACAACTCCATTCGCCAGAGCAACAGTCCCAGAAGATCCCGCACTCTGAACCATTCGCAGGATCAGAAGTGCAGCGAAGTTATTCTGTAGAGCCAAGCCAATATTCGCGGCATTGAAAAGGAGGAAACAGAAAATATACATTGGCCTTCTCCCAGTTGTGTCCGCCAAGTCAGCAACGAAAGCGGGAGCGATTCCTTGAATTAAAAGAAAAAGAGTGACTGTAATATTGATTCGTGTATTTGACACGCCGAGGTCCCTTGCAATTGTCTCTAATGAGGGGTCTATAATTATCAGCTTGTTTTGATCTCACAAAACTTCATCTAGAACTTACAATAAATAGCAGTAGCCATTGGCGAGAAAACCGAGGCCAGAGAAGCAGTGAATACAATGAGTTTCTTTTGTGTAGTCGTCAGTACCGTATAATCTACCCCTGCTGGAAATGTGGGCTGCTCCGATGCTTCATTTTCTTGACCCTGCTCTGCGATTTTGATCCCGTCACCTTGAACTGGGAGGACCGGAGAGGTTTTGATGCCATTTGAATCGAACTTATTTTCACTTTTTATACCGGCCACAGATGAAATATCAAGCGAGTCTTCGTGATGTTTCGACGCGTCGGCTAACGAGGCGGTAGGCAATCTATTGTTTTCTTCCTTGACGAGGTCTGTCATGTCGTCTGTGTAACGTCCATATGCAATGAATAAAATGCAACATGGCATTCAGCATTCAAAATCAACAAATTGTATCTATTGAATGTTGGTCCAACCGGCCACCGGTGGCGGCGCTAATTAACACCGGCCGGCTTCGTAACTCCGAGCCCAAGTCCCGTGTTCCAATATCTGTTTTCCGCCCCTACCTGATTACCTGACAGCCACAGAAAGAAAAGAGTCACGATTAGATTATATAGTACAAATGTAGAACTAGAGAAAACAGACCTTGGGATACAGGATGTGTAGAAGAATTACGTGTCATGTGACACGTAATTATTCTGGAAGAAAAGAAATAACAAATCCAAGCTAAACCCCACACTTTGATACTGGATAAAGCATCGAACCCGGCCCTGAAGTAATGATGAGATAAATGGTAATAATCTTTCCAAAAAAACAATTAAAAATCTATATGCAAAATGATCTATGTCTATACACAATATACTTTTCTATAACCTTCTAATCGATCAACAGCGTCTAGTAGCCGGATTATGATTGTAATCAAACGCCTTAATCATGCCAATCAAATGCACCAAAGCGCCCAGAACTGCAAAAATGTGAAACACCTGGTGTGAGTTTCCCCATATGTCAAAGGCTCCCGGCTTGATACATTCAGGGAAACGGAACTGTGGAATATCAGTACGGATTCGAGCGTATCTGGGAAATATCGAGAAAGAAAACATACAGCATAAATTGTAGCCCCCATAACATAGAGAGATGCTTCAAGAATAAGCCACCACCAACCCATTTGTTGAGCAGCTTGTTCGTAGCCAAATTTCTTGACAGCGTGGGTCATTGGAATAGCTCCCGAGAAAAAGATGAAGCCGAAGACTACAGCTCGAGCGATTCTCCATTTAGGGGCACGGAATTTTGGCATAGCACAAATGAGAGCCCCCAGACTTGTAATGAGTGTGATCTACGAGAACGTCAGCATTTTATTCTCAGTCAATATTCGAACACCAAACATAAAACCACCGATATCAAAATCATTTACCCAGACATCACTCGCACTATGCCAAAAGTATGGGGTAAACGAAACGGAATGGGACTCACCTGAATAGAATACGCCAACCAAATTTTCCTCTCACAATAAAATCCATAGTACGTCCCGGAATAAACCGTCCCACAAATCAACCCCAAGATACCGTAGAGGTCCATGAGCAACCAACTATGATAAACCTTCTCACTGTGGTTTCCCACCGTATGAAAGAAAGCACTCATCCCAAAACACGTCATCGCTCCCACAAAAAATGATGCGAAAATTCCAACATCCCACGCATCAGCAGTCGAATATCGCGAAGCAACCGAGTAGTAGATGAAGATGGATGCCAGTATGAAGAGAAACGCTCCTACGAGATGGGAGTAAATGTTTGCTGTTTGATTGTGGATGTAAGAAAGTGATGCGAGAGATGCCCGGTACGAATTGGTGGCTTTTCGGTAACCCGAGTGAAGGAACTCATTGTCTTGTTGCCATGATTCCAATTCATGCCAAGCATAGAGACGGATTTGGTTGGCTGTGTCTTTTAAAGTCACCAGTTTTGTGCTTTTGGATCGATCTTTGCTGCTCTTTTTCTTTCCATTGCGGCGTCGAGAGGTTTTCCTGGCGGGTCTTTCGACGTTACTGGTGTGAAAATCTGAGAGAAACGGTGTTTGATTCATTTTGTCGTCGAAATCAATTGGTGCTATTGAGGAAGGTTCCAAGTTCTTTCAGGGGATTTAGGGGTTCAAAAGGATGGGAAAAAATCAACGGAAAGGGGTAAAAGAGCGAGATGCGGCCAGACTTATAACTCATAAGGAAAAGAGGTAATGAAAGGAGAGAGACGGGAAAGGAGAAGGCAGAATGAACGATGAATGCTTTTGTGCATGTGAGAATGAGTGAAAGAAGGGAGTGTAGTTTGTGTAAACCGGGTCTGGTACTTGTAAGGGACGGTGAGGGGACAACGACTCGGGCGCCAAGCGGGCCCCTTGAAGAGTTTAAACATGAGTCGGGGTGAAAATTGGATACGAACAAGGGGGCCAAATCCGACCCAAGAGTCTCCTCATTGGTCAATTGATAAATCTTGAACCGAAATAAATGAGATCCATTTTTTAGATTTGCAGTCTAACAAGTCGGAGACGTCACCGTTCGAAGGGCGGGCCTAGAACATATAAATATGACAATCCAATCACGGTTATGACGAGAAAATGTGGTCTTAGAACCCCATGTGCTAAAGAGTAACATCAGGCTTACTATTGACAAGTGATGGTTTACTGATATCTCCCAAAGTAATGAATTCGTGTGGTCTCGTAAATTCTTTATTCTTCTATCTCTATTTATTCGTCGACATCGTCTAGCTTGCGATCACCCGGGAAACTCAATTGAAACTTTATCTCTGCTTTTTTTGTGTCTTCTGCTTCTTCTCGGCTAGAGCCTCAGGTGTGAATCGCTTTCTGATTGCAGCGATCATCTTTCCTAACCAAAACACATTTAAAAGTTGAAGAGTAACATGTCCGCCCATGTAAATAACCACAAGCCATGCTGGAAGGGATCTGTCTTTGCCAAACACCATCATGGCCTCGTTTGTACTCAATTTCGTTGTGTTGGCATCGAAGTATATGGCGTTCCAAACATCTCGGTATATATTAAATGAAGAATAAGCCCCCCAAACAAGTCGAGCACTAAAGAATACTGATATAAGCGCAAATCCATTATACAGTTGCGCCCTCGAACCGGTCATGCCTAGTTTATCAAAAAACCAATGCATATTCAAGAAGGGAGTAGAAAGCTCATAAAGCATAAAAACACATCCGTAGTAGTTGAATATTGGGCGCTGCCAAAGGTTAGTAATCATGGTATGTTAGACAGCTGTGGCAGGCTTACGAATCCTAGAGTATATGTCACAAGACAACTCAAAGCATGCGTCAACATGCTGACCCCAAAAACATCCAAATACCGTATCATGATGGTCAGGTCGAATAAAAAGTACCCCGTCGCCAGAGCTTGAACCAGGCCAGCAGCACCAGTGTATCCCCACATTCTCTCCTCGAGATTCATGTGCCGCCTCTCAGTGTCTACGGCTATAACCCATAGTGCCAGCGCAGAGATGCTCAGACTTTGGACCATAGACACGCAGTGCATGTTCCATCGAAGTTTGCTTTCCCTAGACAAGCCTGTGTATTGTTTCGAAAGAAAAAGGCCGGAGAATGGCGGCGCAATGTATTCGAAGATAGCATGATAAACAGCAAAAGCTGCAAGAATCTCGTGGATATGAAAAGGTAGGGAATAGAGGTGAAGTCTATTGCACAGAGGTGTTACTAGTTGTTGGAGAATTGGTATCGGTGGGAGGAAGGGATCGCGCATCGTGGTATGAGCAGAAAGTCTGGGACTTTCTCGAATTGGGGAGCTCTATGAAATTGAAAAGTCAATAAAGAATATGCAAACTCTGCTCCGGAAAGCTGTGTGGAGGGGACAGATCAGTCGACTCACATGCTCGCCGAATGGGTAACGTTTCTGCCAATGTTTACCCAAAACAATGGATTCTCGCTCGAAAATTGGGTCACAGCGACTTCCAACCAAGAATCGCAGTCTGTTCGAAGTCTTGGGGAAAAGAAAAACACAAAAATGAGGGGAAAGGGGAGGGTAGAAAGGCAGTCTTCAATCTGGAAGCCTCAATCAAGCCTTGGTGATCTAGAAGTCTGACACGGCACGGACGGTTTTAGGAGAGACACCCGACTGCAGATTACCAGATTACGACTCATCGAAGGTTAGTTGTAGAGATATGTGAAAAAGTAAACCTACCACCTGAGTAAATTTGAAGGCTTGCCACCTGAGATGCCGTACGACAAGCCAACGAGAACGTGATAGATACGGTATGAACATTGCGAGGGCATAGGCTTCATCCTGCGAGGCGCATCTCCGTACATTGCATGGCGTAAATACTTCGCAAAGCCAATGCACGTCCATTCGGGGATCTAAAGCTGATGGTCCAGCTGAGATTCCATAACAAGGATCTTGATTTGACAATCCAAGGCCCTTAATTGGTCGCCCGTCTTCGCATCCTTTTCCATCTAAAACCTTCCCCAATCCTTTTCAGAAACCGTCTCTCGCCGCAGGTTATCGGGTCTCGCAACATGTCACTCGTGTTGTATTGTTTTTCGATGTTTAGTTCAACAACATCGGGTGCGACGAGTCATGAAAACGTGGGTTTATTTGGTACGCTGGTCATTATCGTGAGGTTTGGTGTTTTGTCGTTGTTTTCGTACTCGCTCTTTTATCCACATCCAGTCTAGCTTCTCAGCCTCTGGTCACGTGGTATATCTCTTTTCATCTTCCAGGTTTTCTTGGTCCCTGGAATAATCTGTTTAAACTTTTACTACCTATAACCAGAGTGGTTATTGTGCCGTTCACAAGTAGTTCTCTATGATAAATTCGACAATGTAATCACAGCACGTGATCGAGAAAAACATGACCAATGCAACTCCATTAGGTCTTTACTATCACAAGGAAAACCATGACTTAGTCCGTCAAATCCCGACTAAAATAAAGTACCAGTTTTAATAGTGGTAGTCCCCCAACTTGAGATACTTTGAAGCTTGGAAGCTTGGAAGCCTCATTATTCATGAGCTTTAATGTCAAAGAGGTTAGCAAGTATCCTTCTTAGCCTGTCAATTTTAGATATTAGCATGCCTAAGCAGCTTTTTAAAATCGAAGCAGCTACTCAACTTCCCTCGGGTACCGACTGATAAGTTGAGTTAACTTGATTTAGATATTACATGACCAGTATACCATGAATAGTATTTAACTAAAAATGCGTTTTCAGGACTTCTACAATAGTAATAAGCTATTATACTAATAATTACATGATACGTGTTAGTACGCACTAATCTGAACATATCATGAGCCTCAAAAGGGACATTTCACTGGAAATGGAGCCTGACTCAATTAAATGCACCAGAATTCAGGGAATACTTTCTTGGATTTTATTGAACTTCTGTCGCTGCTACGCCAGCTTAATCCAATGCAAGCGCACGTTTTCGATATTGACTTGCATTTAGCGCTGGAAAACAATATTTCAGCACAGTTGAAAGAACACGTTCTTCACTATACCCGTTCACAAAATACTTTGCCTGCGAGGAAAATATCAAAGATGCGACTCAAGGATGTGACAAGTAGCTATAAAAGGGGTCCACATGCTTATAACTGGAGCTTTTGACAGTGACCCAGGGTAGTAGAATTTCTGGAGTAGAAATTAGGGATCTCTCTTGTGGTTCAAGATATGAATTCAGATTCAATTTAACATACATAATGTACTGTGTGCTCTTCTGTTCTCAACTTCCAAGATCATGTGTAGCTTGAAATCAAGATTGAGAGAAAATATGGGGGGATATAAGTACGAGCCATAGGAAGGGCAAGGACTTAATTGAAGTTTAGCAATAAAGTAGATACCAAGGGCAAAGGGGAATTTCTGTGTTGTCCACATCTTCAAAGATTATTTTATCCTGATTCCTTTGTATGTTCATATCAGAATTGATGGATAGGGACACATACCGTGTATAGTACCTATGGACAATGTACAATTTATAATAAAGTAGCTAGTGAAAATCCCAGCAGTGAAAGAATAACTATGATCATTTCATTCCACTCATATTTATTTGTTAGTTATTGCTCAGGTCATCTTGACCATGTCTTTCATTGTACTGGATATTCAATGGCTGTAGGTTAACTGTGTTGCAAAATGGCTAAGTATGTCGCTACAGTAGCAATATGGTACTGGATAGTTGTAAAACCAGCATACCAAAATTAAGCTCACCACGCCCTTGGCTTAGTGAGCTGCCTTCATTCACTTACGCATAAGAACCTCACAAGAGGAGGCCACTTCCATGATTGGCCCTCTTAAGCGAAAGCGCTATTCCACAACACTTCCCAAAAAAGAAGTCACAAAAATAGTGACCAAAAAACAAAATGGCAAAACTCTAGCAAGGCGCGATGGGACTGGTGCTTATGGGGCTGGAGAAATCCACCTTCGTAGGTGGTGGACTTTTTCTGAGTATGGGAACAGCTCTGTGTGCTTGTCGCTTTTGGGAATCACATTACACACTCGGCTGACCTGACCAGGCGCACAGTATCAAGTTTTGTGATGTCCAGAGGTGTTATTAGAATATCTAATAGCAATCCCAGAAATAACGTGACTAGTTAATACTTGCCGCTCAAGGGGAGCTGATTCACCTTCCCTAAGAACAAACTATCTATGGTAAGTTTGCTTCTACTGTATTATCTATTATAAGCTTCTAAATCCTTACTTTTGTGGAAGAGCCAAAAGGATTAATTGAAGTCTATTATAGATAGCTTTTCATCCTTGTATAAAACTATACACATAAGTGAATCCACTTTATGCAATTCATGGAGCGACGTTCTCAGTCTCTAATAGATTGTGAACCACTAGAGCGCAATTTTCGCTAGGCCAGCTGCAGTATCCACCTTAAGGTGAATTCCTTTGCAGCATTCACATCCACAACTTAGGTGGAATGGCATTTCTTGCCTGCCTGATTCTGGCCGCAGACATACATGAGTCCCCCTCCATAATTTCGTCCTCCACCAAACTCCACCTTCATCCTCCATCCTCCACAAATCTTGCCAATACGGTCAACCTAGGCAGCAGAGAAATCACATTTATCCTAGACAACCCTTTTCAGGTATCAGGAGCAGAGATCAGCGACATGGACGAAGAAGATCGCCGTGCGAGTAGCGACGCCTATATGGTATCAGCGACGAAGACTGGTTCGACACAAAGCTCTGAGGAGGCTTAGACACCAACATATCTGCCGCTTCTCCAAGCCCATTTCAAACACTTCTGTTGGATTACAAAGAAGAGATTGAAGGGTGAGTAAATCGCCTTTTAATGTGCTCTGCGCTAGGCTAACCTTTGACAGCCCTTACGATTCTTCACAAGTTAAGCTTATAGTTGGCCCTCAGGAAAATCAGCACACACTATACGCTCACAAGAATGCCCTCTGTAGTGTCGCATATTTTAAAGCATGCCTTCGGGAAGATGCTTTCATCGAAGGTCAAACAAACACTATCGTCTTGCCAGAAGAGGACCCATTGGTATTTCGAAGACTATTAGAGTGGATGTACACCAAGAGCTGCTTTCCTGTCTGGGATTCCGAATATGAGATAAGTCCCAGATTGGCACCTCCACCATATATCCAAAGACTTGTGCATAATGTGGAAAATGAGCTGTACTTGGGATCTTACAAACAATTTGGGGCGATCGCAAATGGTTCCAGTACCAGCACTGATGAGACTTTTGCTCTCTTTCAAGTGATCGTACTCACTATGTGTGCTGCTGAACGATATTGCATGCTTGATTTGCAACAGCACTGCATGTAGAAGTTGAAGAAATTTCCAGTTGGAGCCAAGGAGGTGGCTGTACTTGCACAACACATTCTGACCAACATACCCCCAAGCCGGAAAGAAATCTACGACCAACTTCAGAATTTTATCAACTGCCATCTAACCAGATTGTCTGACTGCCCATTTGTCGATGCTTTCCTTCGGAATGAAGCCTCTGAGCCTGCCAGAGAGTTTTTCAAGATGGTAAATTTCGCAGGTACCTCAGGTGTTGCAAAAAAGATTGAAGCTGTGCTTGACGGCAAACTCGAAGCACCCACTGCAGTTAAGGGGATCGCTCTATGTATCAGAGATGTTAATGTTCAAGACCTAATCAACAAATATGGATCCGACTACCCAGATCGATTTGCGGTAAAATTCGGGTCTGCCAAGGCTGGTGACATATTTATCACTGACGGGGAAAAGGATAATCGCGGGATAATTCGTTGTTGGCAGGGGATGAACTTTCTCGGCGATAATGGCAAACCACAAAAGCAAGCATCAGTAGCGTACCCTGCGGAATACTTCAGACTTCTTCATGGTGGTGAATTTTCTTGAGCCTGGATTTGCTGTCAGATAGCGAAAGTTGTGGATCTCAGTATCCGTTGATCGTTCCCACAAGGCCTGATCCATCTCGGAGTTTCGAGTCTTTCAGATAACTGCGAAGACTTCTCTTAATAGCCAGGGACTGGTGGTGTATTCTATTGTGACCCAATTGAGGAGAGTTTGTCTTGTAGCTTTTTAGTACTTACTCAACAATACAAGTCTTCTCCGTAATATCTCTCACATAAAACAGTGAACTAGTGACACCCAGGTTATGTTCCATTCAGAATCCTCTTCCTTTGATATCTGACAATATTTCTGCATTTTGCAAGAGATTTTGACAGCCTGTTTCCACATGTACGCTCGTACAACTTATGGGGGGCATTCACAATTCCTCTTCGATAGCAATCATATTTAGAGCTTGTGTTTGTTATCTAGAATGTTAATGCATTAAGCTGTTTGGGGTGTTCACTTGGAAATTTTATTGTAATCAGATTGGCAGCGTTGTAAAAGACTACTCAACAACTCGAGTACTACCCTAAGTTATTCAGAGTTAAGTTAAGTGTAAGTAGTAGATTTAGTCAACTTAAGCTGAGTAGTTGATTTAACTATTTAAGTAGTACTTAGAGTAGTTTACTATAACTTTTAGTACTATATTCTTATCCTTATCCACAAAAACCCCCTAGCTTTCTAAGCTTACTATTACCTTAAGGTTCTCTTTCGATAATCTCTTCCTAGTACGTAAGATAATAATATCGTCGCTCATTTAGTATGTAGGGGAGGGCAGGCAAAATCCGAGTGGCCGGACCGCACGGGCGAGGCTCGGCCCGGCGTACTCCGTACTACATAAGTAGTACTTAGAGTCACTTGAGCACTTAGCGAGTTGAGTTGAGTAGGTTTAATAACTACTCCGAGTCAAGTTAAGTAGGTGTTACTACTCGACTCAACTCAACATATAATTTATTTACAACACTGCAGAATGGTGGTACAATCATGTTGAAAAAATCACCTCATCCAGGTTTGACGAGCTGGTAAATCCTGCTCAACTGTTGTCAGTATTTTCACATTTCTTCTTGTGCTAACTCATAGCCATCGAGTGCTTCTCTCTACGGCAGAGAAAACAATGACAACCCCTATTCATCATTTGAAAGTGTACGTTTCAAACAAGAGTGAATGAAGCTATGCTTATTACGTGGAGTCTAACATGTAGTGGATCTCACACATACATATCGTGAATCAATAAAACTCAAGGTTAATCCCATGAATCCAACAATAACATAATAACTGTCGAAGAGGCTATGCACTTCCTTCCACAAGAAGAGTAGCCCATTTAGTAGTATAAATAGCTGGGCTTTCTCAGCTACTCGATAGCAAGCTCGTACTCACTTTGATACTCGCAACAATAATAAAAAATGTCAGCAAATAACGCAGAAGTTGAGCACTCAACCATGAAAGCAGACGGGGAAATGTCTACAACGTAAGTCCAACAAGGAAATACCCATATCTTCAATACGTATACTAAGCTTCCGGTAGACCTGAAAAAAGCCCGATTATCACCCTATCTCTGGGTCCCAAGTTCGACCCGACACGTTTCTACGTACACCAGGATTATCTCGTCAAAGTCCCCTTCTTCAAAGCCGCCCTCCGACCAGGAGCCTTCATTGAAGGCGAAGAGAAACGTATCAACTTCGAGGAGGAAGAGGACCCAAAAGTATTCGGAAGACTGATCGAGTATCTCTATGAGGGTGACTGTTTCCCGAAATTGGTCGCGGGCCCATCGGAAAATGCGAAAACCTTCGAAGTACCATTGTTTGTCAAGGAAAATGCACCTCGAGAGAAACAAGAACAATATATCCACATGGCATGGTACGAAACGAAGGAAATTTCTGGTAATCAAATGGACAGAAGGCTCACCAGTCTTGTCAACTGTGGCGTCTATATTTCCTCAGACGAAACATTTCAGCTCTTTGAGATGGTGTTGAAGACCCTTTGCCTAAGCGACAGATATGGAATCGGCGATCTTTTCCACAAATGTCTCACAAAGCTCAGATACTTTCCCATTGGAACCAAAGAAGTGGCTCTTCTCACGAAGCTCATCTTGGAGAATGTCCCCAAGAGTGATGAGAGCAAAGATGCGTACGAGTTCCTATCCAGCTGCATCCATCTTCATCGACACCGTCTTGCGACAAGCGAGGCCTTCCAAGTTCTCCAGAACACAGATGACGTTTTGGTACTTCAAGGGTTACTTGCACTGATGGCTCCTGTTCTAATGCAACCGACTGCATCCGGAATCTTATCCATCAAGGACAAGGCTTTAGCTTTAGTACGTTCTTCGTGTCAGGCGAGGGTGCTCGTGTGCCTAAAAGACATCTCAGCCGAAGTAAATCGCGACATTTTCATTAGAGATGAACCGAGGCTTACGATAAGCAATATGGTGTTTGGGGCTTGTATGAAGGGCGAAGTGTACGTCAGCTACCAATCAAATGGTTACTTAAGAGGCCTCCATTTCCGAGGCTGGAAACATGGAGTAACATTTGGTATGCATGCAGATGTGTGGTTTCCTTCCGAATTCTTCAAACAAATTTGGGAAGGTTCTTATTGAGTCAGGTAGGGGGAGTGACTATTGAAGCAATGAAAAGTCCTGATATGAGTTGCTTAGTTAGCTCTGTCCTTTGATAGGTAGATACATAATACAACTCTGTTAGACCATTTTGGCGCCAGACTTTGATCTTCTAAGTAAAATAAAAATAGCAGTCGGGATTGCTCGTGATTTTATGACCGTATGTCTTTGAATATGTTTGCAGATTAGATAGTCCGTGTAATCCTAAGAAGAGGTCCATGTTCAAAAACTAATCCGTTCCTATCCCTTCGTGAAGCATT
Organism: Hymenoscyphus occultus; assembly: GCA_900536445.1. Taxonomy (NCBI): domain Eukaryota; kingdom Fungi; phylum Ascomycota; class Leotiomycetes; order Helotiales; family Helotiaceae; genus Hymenoscyphus; species Hymenoscyphus occultus. Next base: position 14,424 of record UNPT01000203.1, on the reverse strand, counting down.
TGGGAAAGAAGCCGTAAGGATGAAATAAGCGACTCAAAATCAAGTATCCTCATCCAAAATAGCCAGCAACCAAGAAATCATAGTCATCCTCTATTTCTCCTTGATATGCGTTCTCTTTCTCACATCCTCATCAAGTGATACAACGCACCCTTCCCCTTTTGCGCTTAATTACTTTATCATTAAGTCTACTCTAATACGTAGTTAGTGGCTTGATCTCCGAATTCTCCAAAAGTGTAGCTTTCTGAGACAACCGATGTCTTTCACATGGTTTGAGCCATTATCACATTATCTCCATTAGGACTCCGGAGGTGAGCGATTACGATTGCTTTGTCTATATACAGTCTAGTAATACCATCAGTCTACAGATCTTATTATAGATGCGGACAATCAAGGAGTAACAACCAGTTGGAACTTTCTTAACACTGGCAACTACTTTCGTATTAGGGACTCACGTGGGACTATAAGATTACTGTTGACTTAGACGAGATAGCAAACCCAGGACTATAGATAATAATACTAATCGCATGAGTTCACTGACTAGAATTAAAATAGAAATTAAGTTAAATAGTTTTATTCTTATAAGTAAAGACTATAAAAGACTTACGAAAAATATAGGATGTGTTTTGCGCATCGAGGGTGACTAAGCAAGCTTGCATATATCGTTTAATCTATTCGATCACTTGTCTACAATAATAACAAATCTAATAATTGTTGTTACAAGCTCGCAAAGAGTAGTTTCTTATTAAAAGGCTGGTCCTTTTCGTTAAATTCAAAGCCTACTCTTATTTAACGTTTAATTTAATAATTCGACAAGATATTAACTCTATAATAAACGAGCTCTAGTTCGGGTAGCCTACTTCTACTACTACTACTATAATAACAACAAAACAACTAATTACTACTAATTTAATAGGTGTTATAAGGTTAATTATTATTAGAGGATCACCTACGATTAGAGGATTATAATATAATAATAGCGTTATTAAGGCAGGAATCTTAAGTAAGGGTTACGGCTATTACAAATAACCTAGGAGGAGTATTTAGTACTACGGTAGAACCGGCGTAATTATAGGGAGTAGGCGGACTTTAGGTAGTAGATAATAACGATAAAGGTAAGTTAATAAATAGACAAAAGTAACTCCTTCCGTAATTCTAGGGGATTAATTATAAATATATAGTAGATATTATACTAGAGAAATTCGACCTAATTAACGTCTATAAATTAACTTTTATAGCGGATTTCGACGACGAAAAGAGGGTATTCTCTACCTTCTACGTAAACCTAAGTATTAGTAAAATACTATTTAAAAGAGTTCTTCGCTTAGTCATCTTTAAGTAATTAATTAATAGATTATTTACTAGCACTTTTTAATAGAAAATAAAAGTAGTATTAAAATAATTCCTTAATAATATAATTCCAAATATATACTTCTTTAGCGTTTCTTACTAATTCTTACTAAAGGTTTATCTAGTTCATAGAGTCACGTGACGGGTTTACTTTATACTTACCTACCTATGCCTCGCAAAACGTCTTATAAGTACCTCCCCTAAGACTCTTAAACTAAGATTACCTTACCTTAGGTATCTCGAGGGTATAAATGTACGGCAAAACCCCTCCCCATATCCCCCTCCCCCCCTCCGCTTAACCTGACCAACCCAAGCAACCAATCACATCCCCCCTCCAACCCCTCCATCCCACTCCGTCCCCACACCTGACGTAACCCCTTCATCCCTCCCCAGCTGAACCACAAGCACCACCCTCTGACGTATCCCTCTTGGCAATCAGCAGCCAGGTCCCGGCCTCCTATCAGAACAAGCAGCGGCGACCATTCACAGGCAGATGTTGCAGCCCCTCGTTTGGAGTTCCACTGATTGGATCATGGCGTAAGCTTGCAACGAGATGAGGCGGGGTATTTGAGAGCTTGTTTGCGGAGTTTCGAGCTTGATTCCTCAACATCGACCTCAACCTATTTGAGTACAACAACAACAATATCATCTCTACATCTTCACACCCTTTACACCAAACTAAATCCAGATCCAAACCTCAACACAAAAACAAACAACCCAGAATGGACTTCATCAAAAAAGCCGTAGGAGCCGACTCCCAAGACTCCACCTCCAACACTACCTCCACTCAACAAAACCAACAACACACCTCCTCCTCCTCTTCCACAGGAGAATACAACCAACACACCTCCTCCTCCTCCACCGAAAAGAAAGAAGGAGGCGGCGGTTTCCTCTCAGGCATCACCGAAAAACTCAACGGCGCAGCAGGAGGAGGAAAAGAAAGTGAGAAGAATGAGGATTATTTGGATAAAGGTATTCCTTCCCCTTCCCATCCCTCCCATCTCCCCTTCTCCCCTTTCCCCCCACACAATCACAAATAAAAAAAATAAAAGCTGATGATAAAAAAAATCCAGGCGTAGACTTCGTCCAACAACACATCCTCGGCCAAGGCCCCCAAGACAACGAGTCCGCCATTGAACAAGCGAAAGATGAGAAGATCAGTGATTTCATAAGGGGGAAGTATAAGGATACTACCGGTAAGGAGATTCCAATTGAGGATAAGAAGACGACTTGGGGTTGAGTTTGGGGTTGTTTTGAGTGGTTTGTGGGGGGATGGGATGGGGGGAGGGGGTGAGAGTGTTTGCCTGATATTGAGTTTACGGGATCTTTTATGGTCTTGGGATGATGGCGATATGACGAGGAAATGGGATGTGGGATATGGCAGTGGCATGGTATTCACAAATGGGAATGAATGAATGAATTAGGCAATGAAATACTTGCACTGGGTACACACATTTTGTTTTGCTCTTTCTTCTTTTTCTTTACCAAATCGTAAACCCATTCCCCTAATCACGTCCAGTCAATTCAAGGCGTACAAAGGGAAGCAAGAAGCAGCGTTGTACCAAAACTACCTACCTACCACACCACTCAACTCAACTCCTCAAATTTCAAACGCTGACATGAATAAGTCCTTGTCCTTCGGCACGAAAAAGAAAAATAATCACGTAGCACAAAAACATCAAAAGCACATTCTACACACTCATCATATTCCTTGAATTCCCTACCACCAAATACTCTCTCTCTCTCTATGTACCCTCAGGATGCCGAATCAACACATCCTCAAAAGTTGAATATGCCCATCCATCCCCCACCTAAAAACGCCATGCAGGATTCCCAAATCTGCCATGCGAAAGGACCCTGCAGACTCCCAAACCAGATTTTGTTTTGCGCCCGTAGAGGAAAGAAAGAAAGAAAAGATCTCAAGAGATCTCATTACAAAAAAAGTATTTGTCCCTTTCCAGATTTGCACATTCGCATCGCATCGTATCGCATCGCATCGCAAGCTATGACTTTCGCTCAAAGAAGCAGCACCATCATTATCAAAATATAGAAAAAAGGGGTCATGGAAAAAACAAATGCCACTCTTCGCCCTAACTCCGAAAAGCAGAATTCCCCATCGTCATCGTTCTATGCAAGGTATCGGTAAGTGGCTGTTTCGGCACCATCAACTCGCTCCATGTATTCTCTCTCAATCAACGACTCAATCTGTTTCTTCATCATCGGGATATCCGGCTTGAATCGTGAAGCAAGCTGCTGAATGACCTGAGTGAAGAGATCAAGATGTGATAATGTCTGCCGTGCCCTACGGAATCAACGATTAATACCTTGTCAAACATCACGGAATGGATTTTACTTACTTCATAGTACGGACAATTGTCGCATCAATCATAATACTTCTGCTCTTATCATTGTCCTTTTCGGTCTGTTTCCGCTCCTCCTCACCCTCCACTTTGTTGCTGATCTGCCCAGAAATTACAGGCGCCTTGAATTTGATAGCTTTGCTCGTAAAGGTCGGATTGAAAGAAAAGGCGTCACCCTTCTTGGGCTTCTCCTTATTGTTGGGGTGCTTATTCAAAACTTTGCCCTTTGGTACGACAGACAAAGTGTATAGCGATTTCACCAGGTCGTTGGTTGGAATATTGGTTCTCTCCTGAATCTCCTCAAAAGAAATTGTCTCATCTAAGGCAAGGTCATTGAACAGTAGCAAGATCAACATGCTGTAGGTCGGACAATTCATCAGAAATGAGCGTGTGCCGGATTTTCCGGGTATCTTTGGGAATTCCATTTTGACATCTGCATTTCCTTGATAACCCAACCAGGTCAGCATTCTTCCATTTCGTTCTTTCAGGTAAAATGCCTTGAAGGATTCTTGAAGAGTGGTAATTTCGGGTGGCCAATTGCAAGACTTTCTATTTTCCTCTCTCTCTGCGCTACCTCCACCCATCGAATCCGTGGGCCAGTTGTTGGTGGTCAGCACACTGATATTAAGATCAATCTGCTTTCTGTCCAGATCTCCAAGATTGCGAATATAATTCTGGTAACCGGCGGTAAGTTCATCAGACATGGCCAGGTCCTTGAACATGCCTTCCAACTTGCTTGTAAATGCATTGCCCATTTCCATCTTCATTCTCGAGATCATTTGCTTCTCTACCTCCGAACTCTCAGACTTGTTTTGAAGTAATCTGCGAGCAAGATGTTTCTTGTAGTATCTCTCAAACATATCCTTATCCTGGATATATTGAATGAAAGTTGTCGCTTTGTCCAGCAAAACATCTACCTCTGCCTCCGTCTTACCCTTGATGCCGCGTTTGAGATTGTCATCTATAAAAAGGGAAACGTATTCCGAGCAACGAGGAAACTGGTTGATGAAGGCCCTAAAGCTATTTGTGATGGATTGTTCAAGGAGCGGATCGCTATTGAAGCAGTCGTTTGCCATTCTGTCAAATTTGTCTTTCAGTCTGAGGACTTCTTCAACCCATTTCAGTGCACCAGCAGTCATGGCAGCGCCGGAGTTCTTCTTGGCCGGCTTCGCTGGACCCTCTCCAGCCTCGCCGTCTTCGGCTCCTGCTGCCGAAAAATCTGTCTCTTCAATAACCTTGTTCACTTGAAGACCAAGAGCTACCACACGGGACTCAACCGCCTCACATAAAGGCTTCTTTTCGGGATCGACTCGGGATATTACTTCATACAACGAGGCCAAATCACCATATCGATCATTTTCAATCATGGCTTGTAGCCCACTACCTTCCATAACCAAGAACTCGGAAAGATGCTTGCTGATCATCTCTTGCTCTACGACTTTGGTGATCTTAGCTTTGGTTGAGTTTGCGATAGTCGTTTGACACCGTGCCTCTTCCTCAGCTAAACGCTTTTTGGTCTTTCGTAGCCAATCGCTGGCGGTCGAGTCTCGAAGGAGAGCAAGGCATTCTTGGGCGTAGAAAGCTCTGCTTGCTTGCAAAAACGCGGGCTCGAAACTGGTAAGATAGAGCTTGTCCTCTTCTTTCTCCTCATCGGTTTCGTAGAGACCTTCGAGCATGTAAACACAAGATCTGATGTGATGCTTGTTAATTACATCACCCTGTCTCTCCATTGCGATCTGATCCAGAATGACCGAATTTAAGATGTCGAATGTGATCAGATTTGAATCGACCGCTGAGAGGGGCGATCGAAGAATATGGTCACGAAATAAACCCATGGCTGTAGTGAATATCGAGGCTTTACGATTATCGGCACAGTAAACTCGATCCATATACATCAAGACATCGGTAGTCATGTTCATAACGGTGATGTGATCTTCCCATGATGCCTTCAAGCCTTTCATGAATTCCTCGCCGGTCAATCGTCTCTCGTTGGCCGTTGTACCGGAAAGTCCGCCACCAGTAATATTAACAAGATTGTTCGTGATAAGTTTGCGTATCGTTGGCATAACCTGGGCGCCAAACCACTGCTCCTCAAACTCCTTGACACGGTCGTATAATCTATCACCCTGTTTCTTCAAGACAATCTTGTAAGATGCGCGGTACAGCTGCTCGAAGGAGAGTTGCGAGGCATTCTTCTCGTGGATTTCGCGTAGGGCCGAACGTAGGATATCCCACATGGCCTCAAAGTCGCCAGACTCGCCGTGGGGAACTGTGGGCTGCAGATAATCTTGGTCAGCTTCAAGTCTTGGTAGAGAATATAGAAAGAAGACGCGCATAGACCGACATGATGAGGAATCTGTGCCAGTCGATCTGCCAAAGTTCCTTGACCAAGGTGTATGGTTCTCACCATAGACGCTTCAAAGGAAGAGGGAGTTGCCATTATGACTGATGGCAGCGCGCATAGAGGTAGGTGGGTAGAGTTGTGGTACACCACGATTGGGGAAGGAGGTGGAAGATGGAAGCGGGAGGAGGGAAGGCAGAGAAGTTGGAAAGTTATTATAGCTCAAGACAAACGCGAAGCGCAGAGTACGAGTACTCAGGGGAAGGGGTGGTTGAAGGTGAAGGTGAAGGTGAAGGAAGACATCACTGCTACTTACTCGACGAGGCGGGCGAATCTTCCCGCGACCACGACCTGCGCCATGAAGCATCTTGAATTGCTTGGAGCGCGTGTATGCGCGAATGTAAGAGAGTGTGAGAGAACTGAGAGAGTATTTCTGCCAATTCGGGGAAAGTGGTGAGCAGCAGATCGAAAGAGTGTGGGCGCCGAGTAAAGATCGAGAGTTGCAGTGGTCGGGTTGGTGGGGGTGGGGAACAAAAGGCTGCGAGTATCTGTAGGTGTAATGTCTTGCAGGAAGCGACCTCAGACCCGTCGCAAGGAGAGAACAAAAGCTGGACACAATGGAAGGAGAATGATTCACTTGCTCGCGAATTGCGAATGTTCAATGTTGGCAAGTTCCGTGTTGCGGTCTCGCGGACTCAAGATTCTGGTTTGTTTCTGTATCTGAATTTATATGTCGAGTGAATCGAAGCGCCGATGATGGCTTGCCGTGCGGTTGAACCTCGGCTATCTAAGAAGCTAGATCCCTGCCCTGTAAGATAAACACACTCCGAATCCCTTTAAACCGACCGGAGTCCCTGTCGCAAGGCAGTATCTCACAGATTTTGGAAGGATGGATTTTTAGAAACAATCACATCTCAACCATGCCACCATCAAACCTCTTCTCTACCATTCGAGCTGTGTCGCGAAGGGCCACCCCTCCTCGACTACCAACCAACCACCAAAGAGCCCTCGCACCATTCTCCACCTCCCGCTTCTATTCACAGCAAGACACTCCCTCACAACCACAATCACCGCCACCACGGCGCGCAACCACAATCCCGCGCCCGCAAGCAAGAGTCCCGCCAAAAGCACCACCACCCTCCAAGCCAACCTACGAAGTGACATTCACATGCACCCCCTGCTCCACGCGATCCACCCATTCCGTCTCCAAGCAAGGCTATCATCATGGCAGTGTGTTAATAACATGTCCGGAATGTAAGAATCGTCATATTATTAGTGACCATTTGAATGTATGCGCCCCATCCTCGCTTTGGTTTAGTGTAAGTACTGATCAATGGGAATAGATCTTTGGAGACAAGAGTATTACGATTGAAGACCTGATGCGGGAGAGGGGAATGATTGTAAAAAAAGGTACCCTGAGTAATGATGGGGATGTGGAGTTCTGGGAAGATGGGACGTCGAATGCGAGGATTCTGGATGAGTCTGCGAAACCATCAGATGGAGCGACGTAGATTGAATGATTTGGATCATGGAAAAGCTGGGGAGAAGAAGTCCTAGGATTGGTCAACGACAAAAATACCCCGCATGACGAGGCCAAGAAAGGGTCATAATAAATGGTTATGGTTCCATGGAGCTGGGGAAACTCTTTGAGTGTGGAGAGGCTCAGAGTTGTAAGAATATTACGGGTGCTTTGTTGGACTCGATCCAGTTATTTGGCATGAATGCAGGTCGGCGCATTGACGAAGAGCCTTTTGGGTATATATACCACGGAGTTACTGGCGGTATACAACAAGGGGGATACCAGGGGCTTCAAAATTTGCAGGCTTGATCTGTACTGTACAAAACATGTACAACAAGAATCGGGATGAGAAATACCCAAGTGGTATATTAACATAAAGCGTCATAGTACGCCAAACCCTACGCTACTCTACTCTACTCTACTCTACTATACCTAATCAGATCATCTACAAATCGATGCTACTTGTATAATACTCCAGGATCACTTCCGCTCGACTACGTAGTAGTCTATACATTTTTGATACACTACCTACTTCTCCCCAAAGCCAAAACCCACTTAAATAGTAGAGTAGGTACGAATTAAAATTTCGACTATTCAGCTATTGAGGGTGTAATTTAATACGGAAGTCGGGAAACGGGGGAGAGGATAGCGGCTAAGAACTAGCGGCTAAGAACTATATATCTTATTCTACGGAGGTAAGTAGACGTCGCTAGATAAGCGACGCGCTTCGGTAAATTTTAACTAAACTTACTCCTAGACTTCTTAAGTAAAAACTACTTAAGTACTTAGCGCCAAGTTATTAAGTAGAGTAGCTAAGTATATACTACTAACCGACTAAACTCTACTTATTTAATATAGTACTATTTCCTAGACGCGGTATATATATATATTTAGATTTTTAGGTTTATAATTTCCTAGTTAAGCTATTAGACTAGTCGGAATAATACCTAGGTACGCTATAGGGCTTAGTCCGACTTACTTCGTACTACTTAAGTTATATGTAACGAATACTCAAACTGGCTTACTAAACTTGGCTGGGTGTTCGCTGGTTGGTATGCTAGGATAAGACGAAGACTATCGGGTTGTTCACTTGGAAGTGAACTCGTTACTTGTATCAAAGATGTCAAACAATATAATAAGATTAATAAACTAAGTTGAGCACGAAGCTCCTATCTAATGGCAGACGTGCCAGTCTTATATAGAACCTTCATACTCTTTTTGGATCCCAAGATCCAAAGCTCCATGTGAAGCTCCAAAAGCTCCATGCAAGGCTCCAAAAGCTCCATGCAAAGCTCCTGCAAGCTCCAATGATCACGTGACAATAACCAATGGAAATCCTTGGATCGCTTAGCTATCCTAAGCGATCCCCATTTGCTATAAGAAACCTGGATGTGCCTGTCGAGGGTTGCGCCTCTTATTATGACAAGTATCACGTGCTCGCGTGATTCGTGACATTATAGTATTATTAAGTACTAAGACTAAAAGTAGATATAACTAACCTAAAAATCTAGATATATATTATTATAAGCGTAGTACTACTAGTTCTTCGTAAGCTCCGGGAGTAAGTATATTTAATTAAGACTTTTTAGCCCGTACGCTAGGGCTAGGGTTTTAATTAGTAGAATAGAGGTTCGCGAGAAGTATTAATAATACTTCATATACGCGATATTCTCTAATATTTATATAATACTATATCTTTTAAAATTCGTAGGAATTTATAACTGTGAACGTGTGGAGTGAACCACTGCTTGCTGTAATGAATACTGAGTTAAACCGAACACTGCTATAAAGAGCGAACAACTAAGTAAGGAGAGAAGAGAGTTCCAGACGAACAAGAGCTTATATACATAATGCCAGCGGCACGCACGTGCCGTGCTACACGTGATCTGACCCTAGTTCCTCTAACTCCGTGACATCTAAGACCGATTTCGAAGGAAAGAGTATTATAAGATAAATTAAAATAAATTTAACTATAGCCGACCTTCTTTATTAAGTAAAGCTAAAATTAAGGATATATAGAATTATATTAACTAATAATATAAGTATAAAATAATAGTAAATTTTAATATAGTAGAGGGTATAATTATTAGACTTTTAAAGGCTAAAAAATCTATAATAAAAGAACTTTTAAAGTTCTATATTAATTACTTAATAGTAGAATATAAGGTAATATAAAGAATTAAAAAAAGAAAGACTAAAATGATTAACGTTAAGAAAAAGAGCTTATATATACTTAAAGATATTATTCTTTAGTTTAAGAAGTTTAAGAAATACTATATAGAAAAGAGTACGAACCTCTCGCTTAAATTATTTATTTTAAAGCTAATTAAGTATTAGGTTTTAATACTTATTCTAGCTAAATATAGAATTTTAACGAGTTAAACTTTTAAGTAAGTATAATAAAGGGAGAGTATATATATACTAGAAAGCGCTCCTACTTCTTTCTAGAACTTATCTATAACGTTCGGTAAATAGAACTATATTCTATAGAATTCTAGGTAGAATATTCTATCTAGAATACTTCTAGAGTACTTATAAAATAGAATAGAATACTTCTATCGATTAGTCTCTAGAATTCTAGGAGTTTTATAGAATTCTAGAGGCTTTTCTAACTAATTAAAACGTAGTATCTAGGAGTAGTTTTTAAGTAAATAGTATAGGTAAATATATCTATTATTAAAGTTAAGTAAATAGGAACTACTTATATAGAGACTCTCTATAGTATAGTATACGTAGGCTAGGGTAATAAGAGAGATATTTACGTAATATTTTAATAGAACCTTACGGGTATACTATAATATAGAGTTTAAAGCTAAATAGAAACTTCCTATTAGTTACCTAGATCGAGGAGACTTTTTCCTAGTTATATAATAAATTCTATCTAGAAATTCTAGAAATTCTATAGAATATAAATGTGACGGTACTGACCGTCACGTGCTATCTCAGCCTTGACTAGCGTGGCTTGGCATCACACCTTGTATTTAGACTCGAGCTCCCTCGAGCTCTTCTCTTCTCTTTAGCTTAGAATCTTCGAATAGATAGTTCTACGATTCTATAACCTATACCTTGGACGCCCACGGGCAACATATCGTACGTGTCGTTACAATAAGCCTCTAGAATAGAATAATTCTAGCTAAATTCTAAAAGAAATAGAATTATTCTAGAGGGGAGGTCTAGAATAAAAAGGAATTCTAGATACCGAACGTTTGTGACGGTTCTGACCATCACGTGCTGTGACGGTTCTGACCGTGTCACACGTGCCACTTGTATCACGTGGCGCCGCTTCGCGACCCACACCATGTATGTAGACTCGAGCTCCCTCGAGCTCTCCTCTTCTCTTCAGCTTAGAATCTTCGAATAGACAGTTCCACAGTTCCACAGTGCCAAACTTACACCTGGCGTAGTCGTGCATTCGTGTGCGGTCCATCAGCTGTGCGTGTCGTCACAATACTTACCTTAGCTAGTAGTATCTTAATAAAAGTAGGAAGTTCCTACTTTAAATAGAACTTTATTAAAGAAGAAATAGCTTATTACTTATAATATATCTTCTCTTTCTTTTATACTAGCTAGTATATAAGGTTATTCTCTTATTAAATACTAGACTATATATCTAAGAACGTTTTTTAGATTATATTATATATTAAGGTATATAAAAAAACCTAGGATATTAAAAGCTAGATTTTAAAGGTAAAATACTAAGTTATTTAGGTTTTAGCTAAGTAGTATAAAGATAAGCCTAAGTACTACTTAGAAGAGTAGAATAGTAATAAAAGAGCTAGCTTTACTAATACTTTTAAAATATTAAAAGCTAGCCTAATGTCACGAAACACGTGCTCACGTGATACTTGTCATAATAAGAGGCGCAACCCTCGACAGGCACATCCAGGTTTCTTATAGCAAATAGGGATCGCTTGGGGTAGCTAAGCGATCCAAGGATTTCCATTGGTTATTGTCACGTGACCAACGGTCGCTAGACGGGGCGACCAGTCTAGCAGTCTAGCAGCGACTGCAAGACCGAGCTAGCAGGCTATCACACGAGTATGAAGGTTCTATATAAGACTGGCACGTCTGCCATTAGATAGGAGCTTCGTGCTTAACTTAGTTTATCAATCTTATTATATTATTTGACATCTTTGATACAAGTAATGAGTTCACTTCCAAGTGAACAACCCGATAGTCTTCTTCTTATCCTAGCATACCAACCAGCGAACACCCAGCCAAGTTTAGTTAGCCAGTTTGAGTATTCGTTACACCTAAGTTTCTAATTCTAGTAGTGTGACGACACGTACGATATGTTGCCCGTGGGCGTCCAAGGTGTAGGTTATGGAATCGTAGAACTGTCTTATTCGAAGATTCTAAGCTGAGGAGAAGAGGAGAGCTCGAGAGAGCTTATGTCAGGGTGGGGTATTGATTAGATTGTCCGCAAGGAGAGAAGGAGAGAACTCCTCGCGGTGGAACTAACTAAATAGCTACGGAATACCGAATACCCCTATTCACTCAAGCCAATCCATTTACTATAAAACTCGAAATCGAACCTTTACATAAGGCCCCCCCTTATCCTATAACTCTTCTGCACAGAAGTAGCGCGAGCAGCTTGCAATTCCTTAGACGTAGGTCGTAACTTATCAGGGAAAGAGCGATGGAACAGGGTACGAGATGTAGAGCCTGTAAAGACATTCGCAAGGGGCTCCCACGTAGTCTCCTTGTAACCTCTCTACTAGACTAAATACTCAAATTGACTATCTTGACGCCGAGAATCGATAATTCTGTCAACTGCCTATAATTCCTAACCACTATTATCGAGCGCTACTAGCATAGCTAGTAGATTGTGCTACCCAGGTAGTAGAGTACCCACAGTTAGCCTTAACAAATTAGTATAGAAGACTAGTAGATTGCTTCGAGTTCTACTAGCAAGTCTAGCTTGTACGCGTACGAGTTAACCTTCTAAAGGACTCGGAAAGGTCCTATAAACTTAGTATCGAATTTAGGAATAGGACGAGTAGATAGGATATTTTTAGTACTCAATAGTACCAAATTACCTACTCGATAAGCAGGGGCTGGGTCCCTTGAATTATTAGCGGAAGACTCTATCGAATCTCGAGCGGCTAGGAGATTAGTTCGTAATAAATCGAGGATCTCCTATATTTTCTGTACGAATCGAGTACTAGCTAGTTCTTTTGGTAATATAGAGTCTAAGTCTTTTGGTGGTACAAAGCTTAGTCGAGGGTAGTAACCGTGGTTCGCAAAAAAGGGGGACATTCTAGTAGAGCTATTTACAACATTCCGTAGCGAATTCTGCTAGGGGGAGATATTGTACCCACTTCTTCTAAGCGAAGTCTAAATAAAGACAAAGGTATTTCGCTACTAACTTATTTATAATTTCGGTTTGACCGTTAGTCTCAGGATAGTAGGCTATCGAGAGTTGTACCTGGATTTATAGTATATTGTAGACAGCTTTCTAGAAGTTAGATATAAACAAGGTTCCCCGGTCAGAGACAATTAAGCTAGGGAGTCTATAGAGCTTCTAAATCTCTCGTACGAAGACGTAAGCCAGATTAGTAGCGGTTATAGTAGTTTTGCAAGGAATGATATAACAGTCCTTAGAAAGCCTGTTAGTTACTACTATTATCTAGTTAAAACTATTAATCCTAGCGAGGGGACCTATAAAATCTATAGATAAGTCGGTCCAACGCTAAAGTAGGAGTAGAAGTGGTTTCAGAGTGCCTTAATAACGAAGCTAAGAGTTCTTATTACGAGCGTAACTCTTACAAGCTCTATAAAACTAAGCGATATCGCTATACAACTTCGGCCACCAATAATATCGAGAAATTAGTTTAAAAAGCTTGTTCTGTCCTAGGTGACTACTTTCTATAGAATCGTGGCTCTTTTGAAGTAGCTATACTCGTAAATTAGTATTAGGAACGTATAGACGGTCCCGGAAGTATAGCTGATTTTCGCGAATTGTATATTCCGACAAAGACACTTCCTTAGAGTACGGGGTACGGTTAACACGATTTATCTTAGTTAATATTCGCTTCTAGAAGGGGTTGTTAAGATAGCCCTCCTTAAGTATACAGGTAATCTTCTGGTTATTAGATTCGGTAGCCTCCTCTAGTTGTATAGGCGACAATCGTAAGGCCGGGTCTAAATTGTAACCCTTAAGTAGGGCCTGGTCCTGGTATTTTAAATAGGGATCGTCCGAATCTTAGGGTAAATCCTGGGAGCGTCGAGTCAAAGAGTCGGGCTTAACGAGGTCTTTTGTAGGGGCTACTTTAATAACAAAGTCAAAGGAGGACAGGAACTCGCTCCAACGTACTTAGCGACGAGTAAGGTGCTTAGTAGTTATAAAGTACTTGAGATTCTAGTGGTCTGTAACAACGGAAATAGGGTATTCGACGCTGGCTAGCTCGGCTCGCCAGGATTTAAAGGCTCGTATAATTGTAAGAAGCTCCTTATCGTAGATCTTATAATTGTATTCGGCGGGGTTAAATACCCTAGACATAAACGCCACAGGATATAAAACACTATTAAAATACTGAGAGAGTATTGCTATAGATACAAAGTCCGAAGAATCGTATTCTAAAACTACCTCTTTAGTGTGATCAAAGTGTTGAAGAATAGGGGCTGAAACAAAGGCTCGCTTAAGCGTCTGGAACGTATGCTCGTAATCCGAATCCTAGGACTAAGACACTCCTTGCCTAGAGAGAAAATTAAGGGGCTTAATAGTATGCGAAAAGTCCTTAATAAAGCGACGGTAAAAGTTCGAAAACCCTAGAAAAGCTTACAAGTCCTTAAGATTAGATAGCGTCTACTAATTAACAACTGTAGAGACTTTCTCTAGATCTATCCGTACGCCG
>UNPT01000296.1:0-65800 GCA_900536445.1 Hymenoscyphus occultus | reverse complement strand
GCTATATATTTAGGATAGGAGGGAGGGGGCGGTTTCCTATTCCCCTAGGACCCCTTATACAGGGGGTAGGGGTAAGGGGGGGCCCAGGAGGAGCCATCTCCTCGGAAGGAAATAGATTGTTTAGTCTGAGGAAGAAGAGACAAAATCGTTTAGAACAAAAAATTTAGTCCGCGAAAAAAGGTGGTGTGTGAACCTATATATATATATATATATATTTATTCTTAGTATTATTACGTTACTACTACTATTTTTTAATAAGGTACTAGTAATAAAATATAGTAAATAAGAAGCTAGTTAAGTACTTAATTATACTACTATAGAGGTAGATAGTTTATATATAGCTAGCTAATAAAGGTTCTTTAATAGAGTAGATCTATATAGTTTTAGGACAGATTACGTAATTTTAATAGCTAGAAGCGAGCTATAATATAACGTTACTCTATACCCCGGTTTTCTTAGTTAAAAGTAGTTTAATTTACTTAGGGTTTTTTTTATTTAAAAGATATAAATCTAAATATTAATTCCTAATATTAAAAGTTAAGTTTATTTATTAATATTATTATAATTGTGACGGTTCTGACCGTCACGTGCTATCTCAGCCTTGACTAGCGTGGCTTGGCATCACACCTTGTATTTAGACTCGAGCTCCCTCGAGCTCTTGTCAGGGTAGAGTATTGATTAGATTGTCCGCAAGGAGAGAAGGAGAGAACTCCTTGCGGTGGAACTAATTAAATAATTACAAAATACCCTTATTTACTTAAGCGAGAGTTTAACACGTGCAAATCCATTCACTGTAAAACTCGAAATCAATCCTTCATATAAGGCCCCCCCTTATCCTACGATTCTACTACACAGAAGTAGCGCGGGCAGCTTACAACTCCTAAATAGTGGGCTACAACTTATTAGGGAAAGAGCGATAGAACAGGGTACGAGATACAGAACCTGTAAAGACGTTCGTAAGAGGCTCCCAGGTACTATTATCGTAACCTCGCCACTGAACCAAATATTCGAATTGACTGTCCTGGCGCCTAGAATCGATAATTTTATCGATTGCCTATAGTTCTCGACCACTATTATCAAGGGCCACTGGCATAGCTGGCGGATTATACTGTCCTAGAAGCGGAGTGCCCGTAGCAGGACGTAATAAGTTGGTGTAGAAGACAGGGTAAACAGCTTCTAATTCGACTAGCAGGTCTAGCTTATAAGTATGCGAGTTAACCTTCTGAAGGACTCGGAATAGTCTAATAAACTTAGTATTAAACTTTGGAATTGGACGAGCAGATGGGATATTTCTAGTACTTAATAATACTAAATCGCCTACTCGGTAGGCGGGGGCAGGAGTTCTTGAAGTATTAGCTAAAGACTCTATCGAATCCTGAGCGGCGAGGAGATTAGTTCGTAACAAATTAAGGATCTCCTACATCTTTCGTACGAATCGAGTACCAGCTAGTTCTTTTGGCGACATAGACTCTAGGTCTTTTAGTAGTACAAAGCTTAGTCGAGGATGGTAACCGTGGTTCGCAAAGAAGGGCGACATTCTAGTAGAGCTGTTTACTACGTTCTATATAGCAAACTCTACTAGAGGGAGATATTGGACCCACTTCTTCTAAGCGAAGTCTAAATAAAGACGAAGGTACTTCGCTACTAACTTATTTATAATTTTAGTTTGACTATTAGTTTCAGGATAGTAAGCTATCGAGAGTTATACTTGAATTTGTAGTATACCGTAGATAGCTTTCCAAAAGTTAGATACAAACAAGGTCCCTTGATCAGAGACAATTGAGTTAGGAAGGCCGTGGAGCTTCTAAATCTCTCGAATAAAGACGTGAGCCAGATTAGCAGCGGTTATAGTAGTCTTGCAAGGAATAATGTAACAGTCCTTAGAAAGTCTGTTAGTTACTACCATTATCTGGTTAAATCTATCAACTCGAGCAAGGGGACCTATAAAATCTATAGACAAGTCGGTCCAACGCTGAAGCGGAAGTGGGAGTGGTTTTAAAGTGCCTTAATAACAAAGCTAAGAGTATTTATTACAAGCGCAACTCTTACAAGCTTTACAAAACTAAGCGATATCGTAATATAGCTTAGGCCACTAATAATACCGGGAAATCAACTTAAATAACTTATTCTGTCCTAGGTAGCTACTCTCTACGGAATCGTGGCTCCTCTAAAGTAGCTACACCCGTAAGTCAGTATCAGGGACGTATAAACGATCTCTAAAGTACAACTAATTATCGCGAATCGCGCACTCCGATAAAGACACTTCTTTAGAGTGTGGAGTACAGTTAATACAATTTATCTTAATAGAGATCCGCTTCTAAAAGGGGTCGTCGGGATAACCGTCCTTAAGTATACGAGTAATCTTTTGGTCATTAGATTCGTTAACCTCGTCAAGTTATACAGGCGACAATCGTAAGGCAGGATCCAAATTGTGCCCCTTAAGTAGGGCCTGATCCTAGTATTTTAGGCGGGGGTCGTCCGAGTCTTAGGGCAGATCCTAGGAGCGACAAGTTAAAGAGTCAGGCTTGATAAGGTCTTTTGCAGGGGCCACTTTAATAACAAAGTCGAAAGAAGACAAAAACTCGCTCTAACGTACTTAGCGATAAGTAAGATGCTTAGTAGTCATAAAGTACTTAAGGTTCTAGTAGTCTGTAATAACAGAAATAGGGTATTCGACGCTGGCTAGCTCGGCTCGCCAGGATTTAAAAGCTTGTACAATTATAAGAAGTTCCTTATTATAGATCTCGTAATTATATTTAGCTAGGTTAAATACCCTAGACATAAACGTAACAGAATATAAAACACCGTTAAAGTACTAAGAGAGTATTACGGCAGACACAAAATTAGAAGAATCATACTCTAAGACCACGTCCTTAGTATAATCAAAGTGTCGAAGGATAGGGGCTGAAATAAAAGCTCGCTTAAGAGTCTAGAACGTATCTTCGCAGTCTAAGTTCCAACGCCAAGACACTCCTTGCCTAGACAGGTAGTTAAGAGGTTTGACAATATACGAAAAGTCCTTAATAAAGCGACAGTAAAAGTTCGAAAAACCAAGAAAAGCTTATAGGTCCTTTAGATTAGATAGCGTCTACCAGCGAACAATTATAGAGACTTTCTCCGGGTCTATCCGTACGCCCTCGGTATTAATTATTATACCGAGATATTTAACTTCCTAGACCTCGAAATCACACTTCTTTATATCTAAATTCAGGCCCGTAGCCTGGAGAGCATTAAGCACCCGGTGGACGTGCTCGCAGTAGGACTGAAGGTCATCGTAATAGACTAGTATATTGTCTAGAAAAGTAGTATAAAACATGTCCAAAAATGGACGGAGGACTTCGTTAATTCGAGCTTGAAAAGTAGTAGGTACGTTAGTGAGACCGAAGGGCACAACAAGGGATTCGAATAAGCTATATCGAGTATTAAAGGTAATAAGCTATTCGTCTCCCTCTTTCATCCTAATACGATTAAATACAGCAATTATATTAAGCTTCGTAAAGTATCGAGCTTTGCTTAAGCGCTAAAGAGTCTCCTGGATTAGTGGAATAAGATACCGATTCTTAATTGTAATATTATTCAAAAGTCGATAATCTATATAAAAGCGGAGACCGCCGCTAGGCTTCTTTACAAATAAAACTAGTAATGCGGCGGGAGAAGTGCTTATACAAATAAAGCCCTTGTCTAACTATTCCTTGAGATACTTTCTTAAAACAAGAAGTTCTAGTTTAGACATATTATATAACTTGCTATAAGGCGGGGTCTTGTCTAGCTTTAATTCAATATAGAGATCGCAATCGCGATATAGTAGTAGGATATTAGCTACGTCTCTGTTAAAAAGTAGTAGGTGACGGTAGTAGTGTTATAGTAAAAGAGAAGCAGGATCAACTGTCGCTTTTGGTCGTAAAGCGATTTCTACGTCTTCTATTAATACGCTACGCAAATAGAGCTCCGAGGCTCTCTGTTGTCGAGTTCTAGGGATATTCAAATTAGGCGAGGGAGAAAAAGACTCCTCCTCTTTTAAAATACGCTCCATCCGCTAAGGGCTATTTAAGCTATCGTCTAGACAAATCTAACAAGATTCCTCAACTAAAGAGTCGTCTAAATCTATCCTAGATCTCTCTAAATGCTAGTTAATTTCAAAGAGAGACAGAGAGAACACCTCGACTCTATAAGTCTTCGCAAGCTTATAGAAAGCGGCAGCGCCTACTTTCCGCGGCAGTAGTACTCGCACCTCTTCCCTCACACAAGTAACTTGTACAGTATCTAGGCGCTGTGGTATATAGTAGGCCTTGTAAAATTCAGAGCAAAAGTCGATAACTTGTCCTGTCTAGTCTACGTTCGGGTTATGAAGAGCTAGCTATAGTTGTCCTAGAATAATATCGTGGGATGCTAGCGTAGTAACGTAAAACCGTTGCTGACGTTCGATATGCTTGCTAATAATTAAATCTAAAGTAACAGTATATATAACAGCACCCGTAATAGAAGGCCGTCCGTCCGCAATGCGAAGACTTCGTAGTTAAGCGAGTGGTTCTAAAACAAATCGATTTCGTTACGCGTAGGTAGAATCAATAAAGTGTTAAGCTAAAGCACTAGAATCAAGTATACAATAAGTAGTAGAAGTAATATATAGGTTGTCGGTATTCTTAAGGTCTTTATAAACTACCTTATAGGGGACTTCTATAACGTTCTTCTGCCTATCCTTAAGTAAAGAGAGCCTTAATATCTTATTCCTTTTACGTCTCCGACGGCGACTATTGTTAGAGACTACGCTTTTCCCGCTTCCTTCTTTTCCTTCGCTTCCTTAGCCTTCTCTAGCTTAGGACAAGGTATACTGTTACGATATATTCCACCTGCTCAATCACGTGGATATCTAAAAGCTTATTAGTCTACCGAGTACTTATATCAGTACTCGCTCCGTTTGATTCAACATCAACTTATCAACTATCAATCAATCAACTATTCTTACTATACGTTTATATGTTTTGTTATTACTGTTCTGTACCCTTATTTACGAGCACATCTCGTACCAACATATACATAAGCTATGGTTAGGAGAATCGTAGTAAAAACATAGGTTGTACTTAACTTAATACTCCTTCCGAGCTTTCTTGTCCTTAGCAGTGATAGTACGCTTCTTGTCTTTAACATCCTTCTTAGTCTAAACTACCTTACCCCCGAGTCGCAAAGTATCAATGTCCATAGGGTCGCCAGGGCTATCTGTAGTAGGAGTAGAAGCAGGTGGAACGATAGTAGCTAGCAAGATAGAAGCTGTGGCTCTTTTGCTTAAAAAATTCTCGCCAAAGACCCGTCGGCAGATGTGATCAGCTTCTCGGACAAGGGTAGCGAGATTCTGTAGGTCAAGCGTGTTAGAATAGAGCGGGTTTTGTAAAACGCGGTTAGCGACTCGGGAATCTAGGGCATTAAGTAGAAGTGTACAGGCCTCGTAGCCAAGCGACTTCGAAGAGGTGCAAAGGGACAAGAACTAAGCAAGGAACTTATCTGTTCTCAAGTTGTTTTATTATAGCTTAACAAGCTTTGTAAAGTTGTTGCTCCGCGAGTACGGGTTACCAAAGGTAGTACTAAGAATAGCAAAGATACTCTCGACAGATTATAGAGTTGGGCTATATTGTCCGAGTTTATTAATATACGGATTAATATACTTGCGTACTTTACCTTCTAAAGTGCTTAAAATATAGTTTATACGATCATTCTTAGTAGTCTACTAGTCTCGATTCTACGAGAGCTTAATTCTTGTACTAATAAGATAGCTACGAAGCTTAGCGGGGGAACGGAGCTTGCCTCCGAATTTTGTAGGGTTAGGATATGCCGGGGAACGCGTAACGTAGACTTGTTATTATTGTTATTGTTATTATAAGGTATTTAATAGTAGGGGTGTAGGAGCAACTGGAGCTGTTTGGGCAGTAGTTCGAAGCTCATTATTCTGTTTCTGGAGCTCGACGAATAGGTTATAGAGTTACGTATATTCCTATTAGAGTTTATTAGTGTCTTCCTTTGCTTCTTCCTCATCTCGAAGGGCCTCTGCGTATGATTGTTTAGTTACTTCTAAATTCTCTACGATGTCCTTAAATATTTGTTAAAAGGCTTAAGGGTTTCTTTGTACCGCTTCGAGGAGTGTAGCTAGGTCGTTGCGGTGGTAGTAGAGGTCATTAGCATCGAAGTGTTTAGGTTAAGGTTATAGATCTAGTAGTAGATTATTCCAAGCTGCGAATCCGCTAGGTGGTTATGGATTTTGATCTCTAGCCTAGCCCTCGAAGCTAGTATCGAAAGCTTAATTAGCTATAATAGAATACGACGACTATGTCGATCGTATTAGTTCGTAAAAGGCGGACAATATGTCAGGGTAGAGTATTAATTAGATTGTCCGCAAGGAGAGAAGGAGAGAACTCCTTGCGGTGGAACTAATTAAATAATTACAAAATACCCTTATTTACTTAAGCGAGAGTTTAACACGTGCAAATCCATTCACTGTAAAACTCGAAATCAATCCTTCACAGCTCTCCTCTTCTCTTTAGCTTAGAATCTTCGAATAAGATAGTTCCATAGTACTAAACTTATATCTGGCGTAGTGTACGGTCTATTAGCTGTGCGTGTCGTTACAATAATAAAGTAAAATATAAAAGTTATAGTTAGTAACGGCTCGCTTATTAATAATAGTAACTTATAGCTAAGTTTTATAGAATAGTAGAATTATTATTATTAATTAGGTATAAAAAAGTAATAAATAAAACTTCTACCCTTAAACCTCTCTAAGGTTTATTTAAATCTAATTCTAATACTTCTCTTAGTCTTATAATAAGTTAGTCTAAATAACCCTCTAGTAAATCCGCTAGTATATAGACTATAAGTATATCTATAATCTATGCTATTTATAGGTTCTTATTACCCTCTTTTATTAATAGATATTCTATTATAAACTCTAAAACTTAAAGAACCTTTATAATAGTAAGTACTCCTTAATCGGTTAAAAAAGGCTTGTCCTATACTTTTATAAGAGCTTATTTATATAAAGCCTTATTTTATATATCCTCTAATTATTCGTTTAATAGTATTTTAAAGGACTAAACTAATCGAGTAATACTCTAGCTTATATTATTAAGACTCTTAAGACCTAAAGGTTTTAATTATTTACTTAATAGTAGATCCCTTAATAAACTACGCTTATTTACCCTCTATAGTTTAGAGGTATTCGTCGATTAAATAGCCTCTTATTATATATTTAACTATAGTTCCTTAAATAGATCCTTATCCTTTAATCCTTTATACTTACTTAACCTTTTAGGCTTCTTTTACTTTTAAGCCTTATTATCTTTACTACTATAGTATACCTTATATATATCTACTTTAGTATTTAATTATTATACTTATTCTATAGTAATAGAGTTACCGACTTTCTCTATATAATTAAGAGTAGGATTAACTATAAAACCCGCTTATTCGAGTATTAAATTATCTAGAGTTTTAGGATCTATAGTATTAGAATTAGTAGAATTATTAGAATCGTCTAAGTCTTTTAAATCTTAATAATTAGTATTAGGGTACCCTTATATATAAGTTATCTATATTTACTGTGACGAACGTCACAGTAATCTTAGCAAAGCAGGGTAAAGGTACTATATCCGGAGATTAGAATTCAGGGAGAACGTGTAGATACTGGGTTACGCTTGCGGGCGTAAGATGACAGTCCATGCTGGGCCAGTGTATATAGCTTTGAGTCCCTTATACTCTCTTCCTTCTGTAGCTTTGAATTCTCAATTCTACTCTTGAACACTTTGCGCTGTAGCCTCAGGTTCATGTTGTCACATTATTCAAAGCTCTCTTTACTACTACTCCTTAGTCCCCCCGGACTATAAGCCCCCCTGCGCCGCCGTCGCCGCGTAGCCAATGTATTTTCGAAGCATCCGGTTATACCGCCCTTCGACTATAGTATACTCTAGAAGAGAGGCACTGTTGATACATCTGTAGTACTAAACACCTACAGCTCCTCTGAGAGTCACTCCGGAGGGTGAAGCTCTCAATCTGAAGAAAGGATTCAACTTTATAAACGTAACAACCTATATTTTATACTTTCTTTTTGCTACCATAGTAGAACCCTCAACTAGTACTACCCCTGCAATAGGAAAACAGGCCCTCCGAAGTTCAGCCCGCGAGAAACAGTAAATCCTTATATCGCTATACTAGGACCTGAACACGAGGTTGAATAACCGTATCTTATAATTAGAGACAATTGTCTAGGAATAAGCTGTGGCCTCGTAAAACACAAACTATCTTTTAGAATAGTTAATCGCTAGACAATAAACATTATCTCTAGCCCCTTTTTAATAGCCGAGAGCTCGGCTACGGCCAACTGTTGAAAACCTTGCCGAGACAGATCTGTTCGACGACTCCCCCTCAGGCTCTGATTTAGACGATGACCTTAATGAAGAACTATCTACCCCCTAACGCCCTAGAGGAGGACGCCACCGGGTCTAAACGCTTTCTGATAGCGAAACCAAGGGACCTACGATAGACGCCTACATCCTCTAGGTCAAGGGAGAATTCACCCGGAATGCCCACGACTATAGGCACCTACGCCTTAGGTTATTATTCCTAGTCGAAACTACTAAGAAACCTGCCTAGCGTATTCTTATGGCTCGGATGAAAGAAGGTTCTATACAAAAGTTCAAGTCTATCAAAGAGGCCTTCTCTGCCCTCCGTGTCGGATTAGGAAAGGTTTATAACCTAGCAGAGGCTAAAGAAATTTACTATCGGTTAAAAATGCCGGAGGACGGCTTATATTCGTCATTTATTATAGACTTCCTCTTGTTCTCTGCTGATACTAATATCGCGCCCTCTGTCCTAAGAGGAGACCTCTGGAGAAAGATTAGTAATAAGCTACAACTTAAGATAGGTCCGACTAAGCATCTATACAAGACGTTTACAGAACTTAGTGACGCCTTATAGAGTGCTGACAACGAGGACCGGTGGACAAGAGAACGGATGAAGGCGGACGCAAAGCTACCCCGCCGTACTACTCATTATAAGTCTAACCCTACTTCTAGCGGCCTACCACTAGACCTGCCCCGTACTCCAGGAGGACGGTTCCTCTCCACAGGTAGTCGACCAACCTCTGTTCCCTAGCTACCCGTTCGCCAAGGAAGCCAGACACCTGCCCCTAACACCTCTCAGTGCTTTAATTGCGACGCTTACGGACACTACGCCCGTGACTATACTAAGCTAAAAAGGTCTGTCGCTGAAATCAAGGAGATATATAGTACCGATTAGGAACCGGAGAATAAGGAAACCTACTCGGAAAACGAGTAGCCCGGACAAGAGTCTCTGATCCGGGCATGAAGAGGTTCTAGTATAACTAGCAAGTAAACCTTAGTCAGTTATTAGGAGGTAAAGCCTTCGATCTTCCTTGTAGTCTAATTCTCAATAGATTTTCGTTTAACACTTGTAGCCTTATTAACACTGGAGCAAATGGTTTTCTTTTTATTTATTTCGTACTTGTCGCCTTATTTGTTCGGCACTGTGGTGCTACCATTCATCATTTCCCAAAATCTATTCTAGTAAAGGGATTCAATGGCTAGGAGGCTGCTCCTATTACAAAATGGATCTTACTCTCTTTTCAGATTGATCGACGTCGTTTTCTTCGAATTCCCTTTCTTATAGTAGACATTGGTAGACACGATGTGATAGTTGGCCGTAAATGGCTAGCCTATTATAACGTCGACCTAGGAATAAGATCTAGACGTCTTCTTTGGCCACAAGACCTACTACCTCAGTTACATTTCGACCGTCATATTCAGGTTACAAAAGAAACGATGACAGGAGGGTGTATTAATTATGTCTACTAGAGAGACTCTGAGCGTCGAGACGCTAACTTAGTGGCTATTACTATTCTTCAACGACCCTCGGCTTCAAATGACAAATGGCTATAGTCTCGACTACCTAGGTCCCTAGTATCCCCTCCTATTACTATTCAGCCTCCTAGATTACGAAAGGAATGGACTAACGCCGACCTTGAGTTATTATATCTACCCCCTGAGGCCTTCCTATAACGCCTTCGTTTGACAAGTTAGAGGCTTAGAATTGACTATAAGAAATATAGTGACTAGTTACCTAGCCCCTCTTTACTTTCCGGCGACACTACTAGCCAAGAAACTCCTGCGGTCGACATCGCTGCTATTAGTACCCCTGTATTCTCCCTGAATGCCCGTCGCCCTAACAACATCCTTTTCTCCGCTAGTCTCGACGAGATTGACCGTATCCTTAATCTAAGACAAGAAGTCTCCCTCCGAGAAGAAAACTAGTCTACAGACGTAGGGAAGGAGAACATAATCTCTGCTATTGACTATAGCGATAACAAGGCCCTCGTAGATACCCGCCTAAAAAAATAGCCTTAGTACGCCTTATTCAAGGATGTTTTCTCAAAGCGCGCCTCTGACTAGCTGCCCCTATCTCGGAGGAATATAGACCACAAGATTAAGCTTACTGAGGACAATAACCTTCGCCATAGCCCTCTATATCGCCAGACTACCGAGGAACTCCGAGCAGTAAAAGAGTACCTATTAGAAAACCTCGACAAGGGGTTTATTGTCCCTAGTAATACTCCCTTCGCCTCGCCGATCCTTTTTGTGGCAAAACCTAATGGTGCCCTACGCTTTTACATCGACTACCGGAAGCTTAATAGTATTACGAAAAGGGACGAATACCCCCTCCCTCTGATTAACGAAACATTAGCCCGTATTTCTCGTACTAAGGTCTTTACTAAGCTCGATATCCGACAAGCCTTCTATCGTATTAGAATGGACCCAGCGTCTAAAGAGCTAACCACTTTCAGGACGAGATATAGTACATTTAAATACAAAGTGTTACCCTTCGGATTAACTAATGGCCCGGCCACTTACTAGCGCTACATAAACAGCATTTTAATGGAATTCCTAGACGACTTCTATACAGCTTACTTAGATGACATTCTCATCTATTTAGATAATAAGGTTGAACACGAACTATATGTTAAGCAAGTTCTCCAACGTCTCCGAGAGGCTAGCCTACAGGTCGATATTAAAAAGACCGAGTTTCATATAACGCGGACTAAATACCTCGGCTTTATTATTAGCACAAAAGGGATTAAGGTAGACCTAGAAAAGATCTCTACTATCGTCAATTAGAAGAGCCCTAGCTCTGTTCGTAGAGTTTAGTCTTTCTTAGGATTTTGTAATTTCTACCGCCGCTTTATTAAAGACTACGGTCGTATAGCAAAGCCTCTAGTTAACCTAACCAGGAAAGATGTAGACTTTAAGTTTACGGCTGATTGTGAAGAAGCTTTTGAAACACTGTAGAAATGTCTTGTTTCTGCTCCCTTGTTACATTATTTCTAGAATGACTTAGAAACCTAGGTAGAAACAGATGCCTCGGATAGTGTTATTGCTAGAGTAATGTCCCAATTATAGCAGGATAGCGAATGGAAACCTGTTGGCTACTTCTCGAAAACCATGTCGCCCCCTAGAGCTCAATTATACCATCCACGACAAAGAGATACTAGCCATTATCAAATCCTTCCAACAATAGAGAGCTAATCTAGCCCGTACTAACTCTGTGATTCGTGTCTGGACAGACTATAAAGCCCTAGAGTACTTCATGACGACGAAATAGCTAAACCAGCGACAGGCAAGGTAGGCTGAAGTGCTTGTAGAGTTCTACTTCACCATCGCTTATCGTTTAGGTAAGCAAAATGAGAAGGCAGACACCTTAATACGTAGGGAACAAGATATAGGAGCCCAAGATGCTATTAAGGAAGCTAATCGGGCTCAAACACTCCTCCTAGTTCGTAATCTAGACCCTCGTATCGTGGCGGAGCTCTATAAGCCTCTCCTAGAAACAGAGACAACGCTCGCTCCTTTAGAAGGCCTTATCGAATTACCCTTGGTCGACCAGATCCTCGTAGCTAACAAGATATACAAATCCTTAGCTAAAGACCGAGAGGCAGCCCTCCGGGGCGATTAAGACTAGGCGTTTAAAAGAGACCTCCTAACCTGGCGTAGGCGCTTGGTAGTACCTGAGACAGACAACTACCTACGTACGCAACTTCTACGAGAAATTCATGACCAAGTGTATACTGCCCATCCTAGGAAATCAAAGACAACTAACCTAGTCAGCCGCTAATACTATTAGAAAGGGCTCCGCGCTAACGTTGAAATATATATCGATAACTATAACTCTTGTAAAAGATCCCACGCTCCTCGGGACCGTACCCCTGGTTTTCTTCATCCACTGCCGATTCCTGAACGCCCTTAGTAGTACCTTACTATAGACTTTAAATCTTTCCCAGCGGACAAAGCTAGCTACGACTGTCTGTTTGTAGTCATAGATCGATTCAGTAAATCATCGGTATTAATTCCCTGCCACAAGACTATTAACGTACGTAAAATGGCAGAACTATTTCTAGTCTACATATGGCGCCATGAGGGCTTCCCGGAATCGATTGTCTCCGACCGTGGCCCCTAGTTCGTCTCGTCCTTTTAGGGAGAAGTGTGCCGGATACTAGGTATTAAGATTAAGCTCTCAATAGCGTTCTACCTAGAAACAGATAGATAGACGGAAATCATAAATTAGTACATCGACCAACGATTGCGTCCTTTTATAAACTACTACTAAGATAATTGGTTAGAACTAATACCTATGATAGATTACGCCTAGAAGACGCTACCGCACGAGACTATTCGTATGTCGCCGTTTGAACTTTTAAAGGGTTATGCTCCTCGAACAACTTAGGACTAGGAACGTAAAGTCGATCTAGCAACCCTCCGCGAAAAGCTAAATGTTAGACAAGCTCAAGAATTCGCTACTTAGATATATAAAGTATAGAAATTTGCTAAAGAGAATATAAAATCTACTTAAGAAAAGAAACAACGGGACGTGAATAAACATCGCTGTCCCGTAGACTTTACTAAAGGTAACTAAGTATAGGTTTCTACAAAGAACTGGAAAACCGACCGCCCTAGTAAGAAATTAGTAGAGTAAATGGCTGGCCCGTATCCTGTTACTTAGGAAGAAGGGCATTCGTTTAGAGTTGGGTTACCTAAAACGATGAAAATCCACCTAGTCTTTTATGCTAATATCCTTCGAAAAGTAGCTAGCAACCCGCTGCTAGGACAAATCAATAAGCTAGAACCACCTATCTATGTTACCGAAGAGGCTAAATAGGAAGTACAAGAAATTATAGCTGTCTAAAAGGATTGTTACGGAAACCTTCGCTATCGCGCGAAATAGGTAGGACATAACAACGATCTAGAATATTACCCCGCTAGTGATTTCAAGTACAGCCCTTATAAAATTCGAAGCTTTCACCTAGAGAATGTAGTACTTCCTGGACCTCCGGCATCACTATTGAAATAGATAAAGGCTTAGGAAGATAGCATTGACGATTACGACAACCTAGATAACGACAAAACAGCTTCTCAAAGCTCGAGGGCGAGCTTTTTTCGTAAGGCGGGGGTAATATAACAAACCTTACAGTAATCTTAGCAAAGTAGGGTAAAGGTACTATATCCGGAGATTAGAATTCAGGGAGAACGTATAGATACTAGGTTACGCTTACGGGCGTAAGATGATAGTCCATGCTGGGCCAGTGTATATAGCTTTGAGTCCCTCATACTCTCTTCCTTCTGTAGCTTTGAATTCTCAATTCTACTCTTGAACACTTTACGCTGTAGCCTCAGGTTCATGTTGTCACATTTACTACTAGTAACCTTCTTTTTATTAAGCTCGGTAAGGGTATAATAATAAGGAAAACTCTTATTCTTCTATAGTTTTACTTCTAAGTATTTCTATAATTATATTAGGTTAATTAATAAATAAAAGAAAGAGTATTAACTATAATATAATCGGCCTAGATAAGTAGATCCGCGAATATAACATAGCGTTCCTTGCCCTATCTCAACCTAGAATTCTTATAGAGTTTATATATAATTTTATAGTCCTTTTATAAGGTACTATATTTAGATTAATAAGATTGTCCTTATTTATATAGAGTATATTAGTTTCTATATATCTTCTATATTTATTCGGGAAAGTTACTCTTACCTACTTCGCTATCTTCTTACTTCTCTTATATAAAGTCTAGGAGCTTAAAAATATTATCTTCTGTCTATTTAGAATAGCCTCTCTTTTATAAAGCTATAACTTATAATACTTACGTTTAAGTAGTTTACGCTAAAGGTAGAGTTTATAATAAGTCCTAGGTAGAGTCCTCGGATAATCTACCTAGTAGTATAAGATTCTAAGTCTTCTTTTTATATACTATATTAGATATAAAAGTAGAAGGATTAAAAGAGTTAAAAAAGAAAGAGAAGGTAGAAAAAGTATAATTACTTAGTTAAGTACTTAGTTAAATAGAACTAACTAAATTATAGTATAGTACTAAAAATTAGTTATATAGACGGAACCTATAAAAGTTAACGAATATATAATAATATAAAAAAAACTTTTATAAGAGCTAAACAATAGTATATTTGTTTTGTTATAATAGTCTAATTTATATATAAATTAGGAAACTTTCATATAAGCCCTTAGGGGTCCTCTAACCTATATAAATCTAGGATTTTTATACCTAGTATAAATCTCTAAATTAGGCGAGCTAAATAGGCCCTTAGTTACTTATTAGCTTCAAAGTATATAAGAGTTAAGTGTTTATAATAAGGTGTGATTACTAAGCTTTTAGTCGACTAATTAGAAGATTTAGTATTTTTAGATTAAATTCTTTTTCTTCGATTTTCCGAGGAAAATCTTTTTAATCTAAAACTCCTTAATTCTCTAATTAGTCGGCAAAACTCCTACTAATCACACCTTACTATAAGGACTTATTTATTATATACTCTAAACCTAACAAGTAGTAGGGCGGAAGTCTATCTCCTAAACCGCCTAGGGGATTTTTCAGGGGATTTAAGGACGTGCCAAGCTATCTTTTAAGTATATTTTGTACCAAGGTTTACGAACGTCACGCTAGGTTTACTAAAAAGAGTCTCGATAAAAAGGTGGGAAAACGCTTTAAATATCTCGAAAATTAAATTCAGGTCTTGTTCTAAAGCAGTTGCTTGTTTTACAGTTGTTCTAATGATTTTATATAAAATTTCGTGTCACGTGAGAAATCATGTTCTTCCTTAGCCCACCTAAATTAAGCGTATTTCGATAGCTTGGCATTAACAAGCGGCTTGAGTGGAGCTTAATTTGCACTTTAATATCCACGTTCGTCCTCGAAGGGGGGGTGTACCCCCCCTCATTCTACGTTCAGTTGCTGCTCGGCTCACGAGGGGAAAAGGGGTGTATGTAGCACATATATGGGAACAGCATATCTAGGGCTCGGAGAGCCCTAGGCTGCCTAACGCTCTTTCTATTCATTTCTTCTTAGAAACAAAAATGCTGGCTAATAGTACAAGAGTGGTAGAGTATAAATAGGGGGTGGTAGCGGGCAAGAAAAGAGCCCTAGCCCTAGCGTACGCTTCCTACTCTCGGGGCAGGAAGGATGAAGTTGTTGATTCCTGCCCCGCTTCTGGCTTGTTATATCCGTCTTCCTCACGTGATATTAAAACACATCAATTACTTAGTAAGGAGTACCTATTCTACGCGAGGGTGCTCGTTCCCTGTTAAAAAAATCCCCGGGCGGTTTAGGAGATACTTTAGAGACCCATGTCCTACAGGACCTTGGCCAAACCCTATCCATGCTTGGAGTATGACAACTAGTCAAGAAGCATATTAATTTGTATCACAAATACTATGATCGTTTTGAATTGTATAACTCCAAGTTTGTAAAACGCCATTATCCACGTAACCCGAGCAATACGAAGTGCGCTAACCTACGAGGGGGCTCTAAATTTATGGTGGTCTAATAAAGGAAGACTACGAATCCATGACGGGAGGTGTGCCGAATCACCAAATTAGCCTTTCTATATTTCATGATTCAGCAAACTGTGAAACCGAGTACTAATTAATTACCAGGTACAATGCCGAAGCGAGATCGTTGATACGTGCCATATTCATAAATACTACATACCTTCATGATCAGGACACTGTTTTATTGAAGTGGATAATGCGCCGCGGCATATGCTTCACATTTTCATAAGAATTCGCCAAGAACAAGAGTTTCTACTACATAAGCTGGTTCCTTCTACCCTTCTTCCGTCCGTCCTAGATTCTGAAATTATCGAACAACAGCTTCATCCATATCTTCACTTCAGTCTACCAATAGAACCAAAAACCGATACACAACATGCAAATCGCGAAGGTTCTCACCGCACTTGTGCCTCTGATCATTGCAGTATCAGCACAGGCATCACAGGCGAAACGGAATACCTTTTGCAGAAGCCAAGCTGTTAGTCTTCCAGCCGGCGGGAGCTGCAACGGACAGGTCCGCTGTGTAAGTGGCAAATCTTGATATTACTGGTAATAAGACTAACAAATACGCGAAGTGTACCGAAAGAGGCAAAGTAGAAGACTTTCAAACCCCCAGTTTCTGTTCGCTTATTACGGATTCGGAAGGAGGGACTACCAACTGCGGTGGTGGTGTAAGTCTTAGGTTCTGCTCTCCTGTATTAACCTCGCTAATAACATGGTCAAAATAGCGTGTTCAATGTTGTTAGATATCCTTCCGGTAATTTGTTAAGTTGGGCACTTCCATTAGCTAGTACAATGCTGGCCATACATATGTAGTCCGATGGCCTGGCACTTCTGACATGCGGCACTGAAGAGATCCAAGGTTTTCAAGACACAAATAGGCGTTTGAGAGAAGTTTTATAGAAAGAACGAACTTGGTTTATTTGAAAACCTTTGTAAAACATGGCGTCTGAGTACCTACTTAGCAACACAATAGTGGAAAGTCCCCAGAGGAAAATACCGTGAGGCTTATTAGCGTTGTGGATCGGAGGACGGCAAGAAATAATAGCAAAATATGTACTAATTGAGTTCCAATATTTACGATGCTGCGTATAAAGAGCGCCCAGTGTTATAATCAAGGAGTAAATATACGGTGGGTGGACGTTCTCTATGAGGCTAGGTTGGTTTAATACGGAGATACTCGGCTAATGTTTTGAGCCAGCTGGGGAGCAATGAAATCATCCTTGTCGCTGATTCCCAGAAGACTGCAGCACTTACGGACGAACCTACTTCACAATCCATGACACTGCAAGCTTCATAAGCCCGTGTATTACTCGTGGCCATATTCCTCATAGTAGTAACGTGTGAGTTTACAGTTGCCTTAACCAACTTTCTTAATCCAGACATGGCTTGCCACGAGTCGGAACAAACCAAGGCGCGCGTAATATTTCGACTTGGTAGGCTCGATGGATTTTGGTACAAACCAAGGCATTAAAAGGTACCCCAACTTGCCCAGTGAACTCAAAATACTCCCTCTATTCAAGTTAGGGTCAACCCCTGCCTTGCTGGACAGCGTCACGGGGCAATACGGTAGGGTGGTTTTCTTCTACAAGACCATATGACTTCGGACATCTGTCAAGGTTCACTCACGGAAAGACCACTCAAGTCGCTCAATAAAACCAACTAAAGACTGTTTTGACAGCTATTTTATCAGCGACGTATGTTCCGCGAATAGGTGAAGAGATTGGTGCGTCCATGACAGAACAGCTTGACGAGCGTTCTTGGGCGTGAGTTACATAAAATGTATTCATCTATAAGACCTGTCTCACTCCGTCCGTACGAATGGCTCCGTCTGTTTATCACACCACGCCACGAATTTGGCTGCAACTTCCATTCCAGCCTCCGTATCGACTCCAGGCGGAAGACTGCCAAATCTTCCCCAGGGATAGACATAAGAACCGCTTTTATCCGGGGTCAACTCCGGAGAGATTGCAGTTCAGAGCTCTGTGTAGGCCCCGAATATTGGTGGATAAAGTAAGAATGTGTCCTGCATTTGCAAAAGTGGTCAGTACATATACCCTCGGATTTCGTGAAGAACTGCAGAAGACCGACGCAGAAACATACGGTAACCCAGTGCGCAGCACCCGTCCAGTGCCGCTGCAATTCGGTGCGTAAATTTCCAGGATTGAAAGCCGCATGTACGACTCCTGTTTTCGGCGTCCCCTTGGCACACTCTCGCGCAAGGAAGGCGTTGCCATATTTTGTCTGGGAGTAGTTGGTGTGTTGCACGCCATCATCCTTGGGACGTCCGTCAACGTCGAGAACCATCCCAAGTGGTGGTGAGTCGACGTGTACGGCAATGGAGGCAGCCCATGCTACGCGGACACTGGCCGTTGGGGAAGAGCTGGCAGTCTTGGTGAGGAGGGGAAGGAGAAGTTGTTATAGTAAGTAGGGACCAAGGCAGTTCGTCCCTACTTGCAGCTCGTTGCCATGAGCATCGGTACTTCCCTGGGGAGGATACATGACCTACGAACTCAGACACATCAGATGAAGTTCCATTCAGAAGTACCGGGCATCAGGTACCGGCACGGCAATGAGAGGAAGACATACACCGGCATTATTTACGAGAACGTCGAGGCATTGTTCTTGAGCAGTGAAAACTTGTACCGCGGGCTGGATCGAGTGGAGATCCGCTAGGTCAAGACACAGAAATTCAAGACAGCCGTTGCTCTTGGGACATTTCTCTTTGATCATAGAAAGCGCCTTTTTGCCTTTGACTTCGGAGCGGCCTGCAATCCGAACCGTCGCATTTTTGGCATAGAGAATCTTGCATAGTTCAAAGCCTACGCCGGCATAACCACCCGTGATGAGGAAAACCTGAGTACGTCAGAGAGTTGAGGGCAATTCGATGCGGGTTGGAGAGTAATGCCACCTGCACTCACTCGTCCTTTTTTATCAGGGCAATTATTTTCCGTTAGAGATGCAGCTGGTATCAAGAAAAACTGACTCAAGGTGTTCCCCATGATTCAAGTCAAACAGCTACCGTGGGAGTACAGTTTTCCGAGGATATGTGCGAGAGAGCGGTCTCCAAATATCTACCTTCCTTTTCATAGGTAAATCTTTAGCCGGTGTGGCTGATAATTATTGGCATACTATTGGTGCATACCGCCATCACGCTGCACTGGAGCGGCACAATAGTTAATCTCTGCCGGTTTCTCATGGCTCCCCTGTACTAAGCGAAGAGCTGACGTAGTTACTTTGTGATTTATGATACTGTGATGTGGCTCAACTTGCCTGTCTCGAGCCTGTGTCATTCCCCCGCATCGATATTTGAGGAGACTGTAGATATCTACCCTGGCGTACCCAGCCCAGCTCCCCTCTCACATTGACAATCCTCCTGGCAATCGATTCCCAACCGAGTGCACGTGATCTTGCGCATTACAGCAGCCCCTGCTCTTCGATCCAAATATCCTCAAGTACGTATTTGGCCAGATAATCAGATTGCGAGTACAACGGAGTTTGAAGAAGCATATAGGGGCTACTCATTCTTCAAAAGTCGCGTATTTCTTACTTTTCTAGGAGGTACATACTTAATTATATACTTCAGTTAAATACTATTTGAATTAAACAGTAAATCATATCGCAAATAAGAGTTTTTGCTCTTCTGTTCTATATATAACGTCTTTGAAGGGGCGATTATGTAAGTATACGTGAATATATTTGTATTAATAGTAGGGAGAATAGGCGAATACTTACGTCGATATAGGATTTTACTATCTCGCCTAATTTATATAACGTCCTGTACTTGAATGCGCCAGAGAACTACGTGCGGATAATTACCTAATTATTTCGTTTAAGGTGTAAGCCATACCTTTCTACAACTGGGAACGAGTTAAGTATAAATCGAGATAGTGTACTCATAATTTCGTATGGTGTACCTCGGTGTAAGGCCTGATCTAGATAGGCACTAAAGGATTTTTGCTACCGTTTATAACACTTCGGTGCTGCTGGGTAGGCAACAACGGTCAATTTCCATATTCACCATTTCTTGTTTGTCTGATAGAGAGATAGAGAGAATGATATTCGACTAGCATTACGAAACTTAGGTGTGTATTAAGAAACATTGTGCTGGGAATTGTGGACCCAACAGTGGCTATTCGTAGGTGTGATAAAGAAAGGGAGGGCAGTGCAAACCTATGTACAGTGAAGGCTGGTCATAGAAATTCTAGTAGTTTCTTTGGAAGCATGAATATATGTATTTCCACCTGTGGGAAGCTTATTGATATCAAATGTGGACACATTCTACCCCTCTATTTCATGTCGGAAGAGATTTCTTGACACTGAGCTAATGTAATGGCTCAAGCAAAAGAAATTTTGAAGAAGTTCCAAAACCATGATTCATTAAGGGCCTCTTCCCAAGGCATCCTCATTCTCACTCCACGCCTTCAATTTCGACGGAAGATCAACAACAATCTCTCCCGTTTCCCTCGTCGGTCCAATCTGAGAGATTTCGACCCACATCTCCGTGCTAATCTTCTTCTTTTCCTGCCATTCCAAGAATCTACTATGATCCTTACACTTCTTATTAATGGCAAAATCGGGGAACGGGAAATCCTGAGTGGCCATCCAGTTATGAGTGATCATGTCAGTGCTGAAATCACAAGAGAGAGTTTGAAGAAGGACATGAAGACAGTGGGAGAGATGCGCTTGATTGAATTCGTCAAGCAGTGATGACGAACTGGTGTTGGATGGACAGCTAGTCTGGAGGGGGTAGTAGTGTTCTTTGTAGGCGTATTTTCGGATTGCGTTTAAACAGTGGAGTGCATGCTGGCCATCCGGTTGTGCCAGGTGCGCATCCGATCCGTAGCCTTCGTATTCGTTCAGTAGATGTAATTTCTATAGATCATGTCATGAAGGAGATAATTTACCCCAAGCAAGTGGTGCTTTCACAGTTTTCATTGGATCTTTACCCAGCTTTGAGACTTCTTCGCCCGATATAATCACGACCCCAACGTCGGTGAGTTTAGACCAAGCTTCGTCGACTTCGGGTGAGGGGTCGGCTCTTAGTAACAGATTGTGCTCGTTGAATAATGTTCCCTGAACGACTTTCTCCACAAATTGAATCTTGACATGATCAAAAAGTGGTGCTTGTTTATATCAACTTGGCTGTTTTTGGCCAGCAAAAATATAGGAAACACCAAAAGGTAGACCTACAATAAAACGAAGTTTGCTCGAGAGCCCAATTCTGCCTCACAGTGGGATATGACGAATTGTAGAAAAGTGTGAGTGACACTAGGAACAAAATGATATTGAAGCTTGTAACTGCTGGTACTCTCCAATTTTGACGTGGAGTTGGTGCCTGCAAATTTGAGTCCTTTAGCAAAGTGTTAAGAGTCTTCTTGGTAATAGAACATGGATTACTCACGGAGTATGTGCCATTATCTGTTTCTTCGTCTTTGGATAATGCTTTATATTTCACTTGAGTGTTGCCTTTCTCGGCATTGCTCAGGGTTGAGTACATAGTAAGCAACTGTTGGGAGAAGGTTTGAGGAGACTGAGAAAGTCGTCGTGAGGGGAGCGTATGTCAAAAGTGTGGTGAACTTTAGCAAACTCTCGTTTCTCACCGTAAATTCCAAGGTCCACATTTCTTCAGGTTCTCGAATGCCACTGTGAAATCTCGTCCTATCTTCTCTCGTCTTCGTATGGTCTTATTCAGGTTCTAGACAAGTTGTGTTATTACGAGGCCCGAAAGCACGCATGCATAAATTGGTCAAACTAAACTCCGAAACACAGCTCTGCAATCGGGACAAAATGTTTTTATTTTGAAGCAAGATTAAAGTTCCCTAAAGCACAAGCAAGCTTCTCAGCTAGATGTGGCTATCTTGTGGAGAACAGACGAAAGGCTGCATGCCGTCGGAATGTAACTTCAAGACCGTTGGACTGCAGGTCATTTGCGTCAAGCAGTTGAGCACGACTATAACAACATAACGTGGATTTCTCCACGATTTGTACACTACTTGGCTGACGGGTGGGTTCTTCGGCGTTTCTGGGCATTCAGCTTGCGGGGACTGCTACACTACATGAGAAAGAACAAAAGGATAGAGAAGGCGAGTGAACCTAATCCTTGTATCTTAACAACAATCCAGGGCATGATACGCACATCAAGCTTATTCCAGCCTTTTCGTGCACAAAAATACCAGTTAAGAGGTTCAATACTGTATTGCAAGAATCCGATGGAAAAATCCATGAATGGTAGGACTCATCATAATATAAACTGATTCCTCAGAGAAACAACACCCTCGTATCACACACCATTTATCCAATCCTCACTCTCTTCCGATGTATACAAATTCGGTGTTGGTTTTGGTAAAATCACCGCATTATCAGGTCGCTTGATCATTCGCCATTTTTCCATATCATCCGGTATAGCATGAGCATTGTTCCACTCCAACAAGCCCTCGAAGTTCCGACACTTACGGGGGTTGTTGAAGTCGGCAATCGGCCGATAGCTTCCTCGCCGCCAGTTGTGTGTAACTATATCGAGATCTGCGTGGCACATGAGTGTACGAAGTATGATTCGAAGGCAATGCCGTTTGTGGCGAACATGGAGATAATCGGCGTTTTCTGGGTTCCCGTATCTTGGGCGGAAATAGTAATCCCACCACTAGTATTGTCTGTCAGTCACCTTGAAAAATGGTTTTGTGCATCTGAGACGTACCATTTCTTTGCGGAGCATATTGAGACAATGAATTTCATGGAACTAGACATTAGAATTACTTCATAACTTATGGGAGTATTAGAATTTACTCACCACGTCCACCTGGGCTGGATAGGCATCATTACCAAATCCCCACTCCGGCGGAGCTTTGACAATGACCTTTGGATCTCTTCCAAGGCGAATTGCTTCTTCTGAGTTCACCGTTATGATGGCACTAGAATCTGCGGCGATAAAATTCCAGGCAGCATCAACTTCGGGACTGGGGTCTTGGATATATATTGAGGTGTTTTCGTCGTCGCCCCAAAGTGTGTGGTTCTTAGTTGATTCATCTAGATCTATGGGTACTCCGCTATCGAGAACGGGTGCTGTTTAATGTCAGTAGATACCTTTGAGTCGAGAGAGAATCATACAATAGATGGATACCTTCTTTTGTGCATCAAGTGTACTTTTGCCCTTCAACCTCAAATTTGTCCACACTGCACAAGTTATACCAAAGACGAAAAGATTGAAGACTGTTAGAATACTGAAAAGCGTCCTTTGAGTTTTCCGAGTATCTTGGTTGCGAAGTTTACGTTTTGCTCCAAGGAGAACATCATTTGAAGTCTCAAAGATAGTCTCAGACTCCGAAGACTCTCGCTCGTTGTATAACATACTTGACGCCTCAAAACAGGAAAAATGATTGAATTCGCAGTTGCCCTTTTCTGGCTACAGGAGGGTATATCGAGAAGATCCATCTTACCTAGAGCATATAATCCACGCGTGTATTGATCACGATTTCAAGAAGCGGTCAGCATTACTTCTAGGTCCGATGGGCAACATGAAGCGGAGCGAGGGGTAGAGTAGCGTTCGCAATTTGATAGTTTTATCCCACATTTTGCTGTGAGCATAAACCCATCTGCATAGTACAGTAGTAGCACATCATTCCACGACGTCAATTTAGGTAAGGCTATGATGATACCGATAGCTCTTATAGGTGTGGTAACACAACTCTAATAGCTTTCGCATTGATCTAGATCCCCAAAGACCTCCTGGCAATGTCTGGACCGGTCCACAAATTTACGTAACAACAATGTTTTTCACACAGATCATGATAATTCTAACCGCATGCTTCGGATTTATTTGCAGAGTTTTTGTTTAGTCGTTCTCTCGTAAAACGTGATAAGCTCTGTACTCCACTTGTTTTGCACCCAGCTTATAGCTAGCCATTTATTTTGTAACAAAAGATGTCCTACGGTTGTCTTTCACTGCAATAACATTTTCTCGAGGAATATGGCTATGTGTCAATCTTTTGATGAACATCGCATCCTCGTAAAACCTATCACATGAATGTATGCTGTTCTGAAAAAAAGCGCATTTTGCAGAGCTCTGGGGAATGCCATTCGATCGCTTCTTTTTTCAGACTCTATTGGATAGAACTTATGGTACAATAACGCGACTTTCAATCTGCAAATTATCGGACTTGGACAAGTCATCCGTCTTGCTTGTTTGGTTGTATTGATAGACAAGCTCGACGATTCTGGCTTCGTTGCTTCCAGCCTCCTTAGAAGCCGTACAAAAGAGAAGAGCGTGAGTATTCTCGTACCAGTTCTACAAGGGATTGATTCTCATGACATATTCATCTTGAGCCAGCCGAGATACGGCAGGTGTGGGTATTACTTATCATTCCTTCAATTCAACTATAAGAGCCCTCCTTCCGTCTATTCATTTTCCAGAACTCAACACTACACACGCCTTTCTTATTTATCATCACTCAAAAGTACCTTCGACACTCAAGCCAACATGCGCTTTTCACGCATCTCCATGACCTTTACTCTTTTGAGCACAGTGGCAATGGCAGTTCCCACTCCCAAGCAAGCGTATAAGCAACACACAGATGATGTTCGAGATGCCGATAGAAGAGCTTTGCCACAGGCTTATGGTCAACACATTGACGAGAAGAGGGAAGCAGCTCAGCCTTATGGTCAACACACAGATGATAGATCTGAAAAAAGGGGATGGCTACAAGCTTATGGGCGACATGCCGATGAGCCGACTGAACCGCTCGCTGCGAGGGAA
The DNA here is from genome assembly GCA_900536445.1 of Hymenoscyphus occultus. Lineage (NCBI taxonomy): Eukaryota > Fungi > Ascomycota > Leotiomycetes > Helotiales > Helotiaceae > Hymenoscyphus > Hymenoscyphus occultus. The sequence continues at coordinate 41,154 of UNPT01000296.1, read as the reverse complement.
CTGCCACGAGCCCAGTACGTAACTTATTCTTTTCTTCCCATCTGGGGCTTCCATACTGATCACTCGGAACAAATTTAATCTTATCTCATTACATCCGATTCATGGTCTAATAAGAGAAATCATGCTAAATTTTTCACAGGAGACAACACATCGATGAAAAGAGATCTCCAGCGCAGGCTTATGAAAGAAAGACGGATGATAGAGATCCTCCCTCAGAGAATGACTTACCACAGGCTTAGTATGAGACTTTTTTCTGCAGCGGGAACTATCCATCACAATTATGAAGGCCAACTTCCGTTGCTTGCGACTCTCAACGACTGAATTAATGGGAAAGCATATACTAATAGCCAGTAGTGGTCAGCATATCGACGAAAAAGTCAAAAGGGCACAAGCTTATGGGCAACACACTGATGACAAAAAACCTCCCACCATTTCTGAGAGACCCCAAGCCTATGGGCAGTTCACGGATGACGCCAAACCTCCTATCAAGACTTCTCCACCAGTAACTTCAAGGGCACAAGCCTATGGGCAGCATACCGACGACGTTGAGATTTCTCCTCCAACAATAAATGAGAGATCCCAAGCATATGGCCAATTCACAGATGACAAGAAGCCACCCACTCAGTAAGTAAGGACTTCAAGACGATCTAGCTGCTACACTCCGTATGGTAAGTGCCAATGCAATTGTTATGTCATAAGCAGTTCTATCTTGAAATATCTTATGAATGGGAATACTAATGCTTTGGAAAATAGAGCTTACGGTCAGAAAATTGACGACTGCGTGGGTGGAGGTCAGACTTATGGTCAGCATGTCGATGATTGTTTCCTTCGCAGTTGATGGCGGCTTTTTTGGAGGAGATTCGTGGGACTGTGTTAAATAACAAGGCGTGTCTCGTTTAGCCTTGAAGAGGATGAAAAGCTGTATGAAGAGGTTGCTGGTTTTTCTGACAACTTAAAGAGTAGCTGCTTGTTAATTTCTTTTGCCGAATATCGAAGCTGGTTATAGGAAATATACGCGTTATATAATGCTGATTTACTCTACGTGGGGTTTATTAAAGTAAAAAACAACAACAATGACTGAATTTTGCAACGTCGAATGGCATTCCACAGCTCCTGATGTCCTTAGAAGCATTTTTCTCTCTTGCAAACCACGGTGGTCGCACGAATAGCATTATGAAAACAGTACTTTCTTTGGAAAAGATTATAAAATCTGGGGGCTGTATAACAAATCAGCTTCTACTTGAATATAGCAGGCTCTAGTAATTACGAAAAGGCAACCTTCATGCCGAACAATCAAAGGCCCTTAGAAATCAATTACAGATAAGATATAGTAGCACACTCGTACTCCCGAAAGCTATCAGAGTTTAGTATTAGTATATAGCAAGTGCAAGCATATAGAAAGCATAATATAAGATTACCTGCCGGTTACTTCTTACCTATCTACCTAATATCAAACAAAGGAGCTCCAGCTGGAAAATCCTTTTGTATAGTCGAGGCCTGAGGGATAGAATACCAATTATCACTATTGTAGCTCCACTAAAAAATTGTAATAAATCTACCAAACCATGGTTACGTAGTGTAGTCAAGAGGCTTATATTTAATATCACTCAGGTATAAAACCTAGCCTACCATACCGAAGTGCGAGCTTTATGAAGTAACTGAGGTCTTCTCTTTGACAAGATCTCGATTGGAAACCATAACTAAAACAACCGCGAAAATCGGCGCATTATTATTTAGCATTACAATCCTCGGTCAAGCTTAATTTGATTCAACAAATTGGAATCGATGAAATGGTAGCCACCTTAGCATAAATAATAATTTACATGTATAAGCCTACGCACTAGCCACTACAAGGCTCCCTACACCTTCTCCACTACTGAAATACTACTAGAACACCCTATATTTTTTTCACTAACAGAAGTAGAAATTTGACATAGGATGGTTAGGGTTGGGTGTTAGGGCTAGATTTAGGGTTAGGGCTAGAAGTTGGGGTTAGTGGGATATGATTTTTGGTTGTTTTGTAGTATGAAGTTCGCTAAGTGACTACGTTTTGTGCCAGATATGTACAGGCCAAGTTGGCTACCATTTAATCGAGTCCAAGAAATTAGGCAAACGTTTTCAGACGACAAGCGAAGATCTTCTACGATCAACGGAAATCCCGTGTACGCTAAAAAAAAGATTAGGGTTAGTGGGACAGTACCCACTTCAGGGTAAGAGAACCAACTTCATCTTACTCCTTTCCCTACGGAATGTACATAATTTTAGCGTACCTGTGATTACTTGATTAGCACCAGATCCCGCTTATATACCAACTATTTTAGAACTCTTTCTTTAGCCTCAATTAGTAATACTTTGGAAGAACACATGCCGTCTCTCCGCGAAGATGTTACGATGACATCCTACATCAACTGGATCATGCAAATATTCTCAAGTACATAAGCTTTACAGATGCTTATTACCCTAACTTCTTAACACAATTAAGCTTCTTACTCCAGGATTTATGTCATAAATCATAAATGTACTTCGTCCTAGGCGTAATAAGAGTTAAGCTTACGAGGGGTGTTTAGTAGAGCACAAGGTAGTAAGAAACCTCCGTAAACTCAACTTTTGTTACGTCTAGGGAGAAGTAGAAGTAATTATTCTTATAGGTTTGCATGGAATTACGACCGAAATTTTTTCGGCTATTTCTCGCTGTTACCACAAATAGACATCGCTTGGCATAAAATTCGCAGCATCAACAGGTTGAGAGGTTGAGAGAATGAACTACTAAAGCTGCCTCTTGTCACCCATCATACCGTGTAGCGCGTCTTAGCTGGTAAGGTTACTATACTTGTTGAAATATAGTGTTACTGTTTTTCCATCTCGACAGCGACCTTATGTCATCGTCAAAACAACTTAATATGGAGTAGCGCCTGTTAACCTTTGCTCGCTGGTAATCTCCGATATCTTGTTCGCTAACAGACTGGGGAAAACCTTGTACTGTACGATTGCCGTGATAAACCGTTCCTAAGGGGAGTGCTGGGGGGGAGTAGTGGATAGCACTAAGTGCGAGAGTGGATGAAAATAAGGCTTGTGGATAGGCTCTGAGTGGCTAGAAGTCCTTCTGACTATGCGTAGAAGATTAGGATTAGCGATGCTCCCTGGAATTAGACTTTCTGTCCTAGGACCCGCAGAAAACTACCCTCTAAGTGGCCCAAAAAGGAGTCTTGCCAACTTTTGCTTCTCCACTCCGTACTCCCCCCCAGCATTCTCCTTAGGAACGGTTTACTACGGTACCGGCATCCTTTCTTGAAATGTGTCAGAAACACAGCACTTGTACTGTGGGGTATTGAGCCAAGCGAAGATTATTTATAGCAGATGTACGGCCGTATTATGAGAGCTTCCGGGCCGTGATGATCTCAAGGTATAATCGTTACGAAGTACGAAGTATTAAGAACAGACATTGTGAGGGAGGTCATTAGGAGATTTTGAACCAATAAAATGAAATTGATTTACAACACACCTCTTGGCCTCGCCTCGGTTGATCAAACGCTTCCGCCATGCAACGTCAATTAAATTACTCCGTACTCGAGTATTAGCACCAAGAACTTGCCAATGCTTGGTGGGAAGCAATCGAGGAGTTATAAGATGAATAGAAAATCCAGTATCGAAATTCTTCTTTTTCTACCTTCTCTATCACATTCTTTCTTTCCCTTCTACCTCCCCTTCTTTGCTTTTTACTCTTCGCTTCGCTTCGTACTATACACCCTCGTTTTTTGTACTTTACAAGTTTGCATATTTATCTTCATCATGTATTTCTCTTCTGCACTCGCTCTCGGTGCTGTTCTTTCAGCAGTTGTCGCTCACCCAGGAGGACACGATGTTTCTCCAAAGGAAATGGTCCGTCGTAGTGGTCTCTCCAAGCGTTGCGAATCCGCCGCTGGAGCCATGAACCAAAAGCGTTGGGCTGCGCACCAAGAGAAGCGTTCATTGGCATCTCGTGCCGTTACCCCCGCGCCTATTCACAACGAGCCATTCTACAAGGTCATTCAAAACGACACCTGTATTCTCGAGCCGGAGGTCACCGCTGGACCATACTTCTGGCCTCAATCCCAAACCATGAGACAAGACATGGCTGAGGACCAACCCGGTGTTCCTCTCTATCTCGACATCGGTGTCCTCGACACCAACAACTGCAAGCCCTTGGCCGACGTTCTTGTAGATCTATGGCACTGCAACGCAACAGGCTCGTACTCTTCCTTCGAGGCTCACAGTCCGGATATACCATTTCTTGAGCTTTTGGCCTCTCTCAACCAGACCTTCGACCCAATGACCCGACTTGATCTCCACACCGGCAACACCACCTGGCTTCGAGGCATGTGGCCTACCAACAAGGAGGGAATGATGGAGATGAAGACCGTCTTCCCCGGATTCTACATCGAGCGAACGATCCACATCCACGCTCAGGTGCACACCAAATGGGCTATTGGGGCCAACGGAACCATTGCGTCGGGTAATACCGTTTCCACAGGCCAAATCTACTTTGACGAGGATGTTTCCAAGCAGATCATGGCTCTGGAACCATACACCCAACACGACACCATCAACCGAACCACCAACGTCATTGATCCATACTTTGGAGTGAACTTTGAGTCTGGTTTCAACCCTGTCATGTCGGTTGTTCCTTTGGATGGAAAGGATATTACCAAGGGAATGGTTGCTTACATCACTCTTGGTGTTAACGCTACTGACACTGATGTCGATGGTCTTGGGAAATACTAGACGAGTCTTTTTACCTTTAGAAAAAGAAGAATGATCATCTCGTCTAATGTCAAATGTGCCAAATGAAAATCATGCTCATGTCTCCCATCAAAAAATAACACTTGGTCACTAAAGGTGTTCGCCAGCTTCGATATGCGGGTGATATTGAGGCTCCAGTGCTTGGAAAGCGGGTGAATGGGCCTAACTATTACCTCTTGACTGCTGCCATATGCTATTCTTCAGACGCTGCTTTCTGTGGCCTACGACTGGCGGAACTTGGAGAAGTTGGCGAGCACTTTAGCACGTTTGATGAACGATAGGGAGCAGAGGGTACAGAAATAGAATAGAATGGTATCTTATTTCTAGAAACACCTCTCCTAGAAGCATATAAATAATTTGATGTTTAAAGTGAATACAACTTACAGAAACCTGCAATGGACTGGGTTGGTCATATTCTGATCTCTAAAGGTTTTAATATCTCTGGTTCAAACCACAACGACTGTAATGCCCTCTTTTTGACCGATATAATATTAGATGCTTTCCGTTTTCTACCTTGAGAGCGTAATTCAAAAATCCAACTAGGACATTTCTCATACCTATTATGTGTTTTGTTTTTTCTCGAAAGTTCAGGATAATGAAAAATATTGAACTGAGTATGAGAGCAACATATTTATTAGTTATTAATTGTTATTTGATCAGAATCTGCACTAGCTATCTAAGTATAAGTAAACGTCTGTATATCGGAAAAGCTACCATGTGTTATTTAGGTTTAAATCATAGACATTTGAATTTTCAGGATTACTATTCATGTTCTGCTGGTCTTTACGAGTATCCTTACAAATTATATATCACCGGAAGTACGAGTAGAGCTCTAGTAATAAGAAGGGCAGGGTAAGTTTAATCTTATAAGTAGCCATTTAACCAAACAATCAGACCAAGGAGTTTATATGTATCCGAAAATCGAGGATCATATGGGACACATGCTCAAGAAAAAAAGAGTTGGTGAAGGCAATGCCGCTTTACTGTCGAGTATCCGTCACGCGGTTGCTATTTCCAAACAACACGGCGGCCCAATCAACACGCACCGGCACCAGCACGGCAGCGCAGCGCAGCCCACACAGGGCAGCAGCAGTTCTGTGTTGTACAACTCAGTGCATTTTGCATTTGCATCAACTCCACCACCCGCACGCCAGAGTCTCTACCATGTCACTCGTACTCTCTCCCCAACATCATACTCGTATCCATATCGACGACTCACCATGTCGAATTCCCAGGCACCTGCGGCGGTATCGAGAACGCGGAGTTTGAAGGTTCCCCCGCTGGGCACCGGCACCTTCAAACCAACCACCACCAGTACCAGTACCACGGCAGCGACAACTACCTCGAACATCGCGCTCTTCCTCACGAACCTCCGACTCCTGGATCTCGACTTGAGACCAGACTGGCCAGATATCTCGCAGAAGACCTTCTCCACCAAGGACGCCCAGCAGAATCAGAAGAAGCGCGTGCAGTGCGTCGAGTGGGCGCTGTATCAATTGTTTGCGTTATGGGACCCGGAGGAGACACAGAATGTTGGTCGTTCCCATCCGTCTACCACATGATCTGCGCTCCTAATTTTTTCAACAGAAACTACAGCCCTTTTTTCCTCCTCTCGAACCTCTACAATCTCTCAACCTCCGCGCGGCACTCTTCCGATGTCTCGATCAAGCCAAGAAAAACGGTGTGTTGGGGAGGGACACGGTATTAAGGAAGACCATGTTGGACGAGTGCAAAGGCGAGAGACTGGAAGAAGTGCTGGCCGTATTTTCCAATGCCGTCCTCAAAAGGCTGCTGCAGCAAAGCGCACCGCCAGAATTGGGCGCCATCGCGCAGCAGTTGGCCTACGAGAACTTTTCCTACTCGGGGGAACGAAGCCTACTATCTGCATTGATACTAGCCCATAAGGCTGCCTTGAAATCGCATTTGCAGCAGAAGGAAAACTCGAGGGCCAAGTATACGGACTTTTCCGAGCTTCTCGGGTTAAATGAACGCCGGATTACTCGACGACATGAGCAATTGAAGGAGGTGCTTGCGGAACGTGGAAACCATGAGAATATTTCCGCAACAGATATCAAATATTTCCAGAGTCAGGTACAGAAGAATTGGTCTGGCAGTGAGGAATGGCTGGGGACGATACTATACGGAGACAACAAGGTCGGAGAAGATGGGCTTTTGGCAACTCAATTCGACAAAGTTTGGAAGAATGTGGAGGCAGGCACCATTGGAGATATCGAAAGCAAAGGTCGGGTTGGTTTACTGGAACAATTGGATGCACGAGTTAAAGATCAGAAAAACCGCCTGGCAAGATGGCAGACTTTCAGCAAAGGAATGTCGAAGAAGGCCAATAAACCCCCCACTCAGAAATCCAATGATCAAGAAGGTTCCGGGGAGAAGAAGATAGATCTCGATTTCAACCTCCACCAGAAAATTCAGATTAGTCGCAGCGGCACTGGGAAATCTGTTGAGACACAGAGCGCATCTTTGGAAGAGTATACGAAACTTATTGAAAACATGCGAAGCGAGATTTCAGAGATTCGTAATCCGTCAGCAGCGAAGTACAATCATGTCCCTGTACGGCAAAGTCTAGGTGCACAGAAAAGGAAGTCACTCGTTGTGCCGTCACTGAGGGCAGAAACTCCGCCCAAGGAACAAGATCAAGAAGATATTGATGATGATGATTGGTCATCTGCGAGTGACATTGAACAATCTTCTCCTGGTTACAGAAGTCAGGCTGCAAGATCGGTGTCTCGCACTCAGCCACCAGAAAGCCCGCCTCGATCTTCCCTACGCGAAGAGTCGAATTCAGACAAGGCTGATGAGGAAGAAGCCTATGGTAGCGACGGAGATAGTGTCGAGGTTGTGTTTCACGACAGAGAGCAGGAAGAAGTTGAAAGGGGACCTCAAATCGTGGAGGGAGAGGCCACTTTGGTCGCGGAGGATACCATCATTGCTAACCGAGCACCCCCTCTCTCACCACTGCCTGCTCTTCATACTCCTCCTCGACGTCTTTCTCCGCCGTCAAGACCACAAGGACATGATACTGAGTCTGATCTTGCAAATCAGATCCTGAATTCCATGTCTGAAGTATCACCATCGCCAAAGAAGCCACGACAGCCATTATCGTTAGCAGAGCGGACCCGCTTATCCATGGCACGAAAATCCCATATGTCCGAACTTCAGGATGAATTCGATGTCGCACAGTCTCCCCGACTTGCTATTAAACCAAGACAATCGTTTGCACCTCCGGTCGTTGAGGAATCAGATTTACATGCAGGACTGATCGAACGTACGCGAAAGAGCATGGCAGGGTTTGAAGCTGCTCAAAAGAAGGCCCAGCTCGCTCGTCGAAAGAGTGTGATTGACGCGAAGAAGAAGGCCAGGGAATCGACATATTTCCCAAAGGTAGAGGAAGAACCGTCCGTGCCTGATATAAGTGCAATTGAATTGATGGAGGGTGACCCAGACTATGAAAGCGTATTCAAAAGTCGCCCCAAGATCCAGATGAGTCCAGCTCCTAGTCCTACGAGGGAGATGGATGAGGATCTTGAATGAAGGCTTTAAATGGATTATAGCCAGTGTGCCTAGAAAGTATTGTATCAAATAGAAATACAACCAATACTATTGATCTTCAAACTCAAATTGATATCTCTACTGCTGCTGCTGCTGTTTTGAAGTCTTGAAATACGTTCCGTTTAACCTGAAATGAATGCTAGGAAGTCCCCAGTAAACAATAGATAATCCCGATAGATGATTGATCATTGTGAGTGATCACTAATTACCGAATTTAACCTTCCTCGCTTACCCGGGAAGCCTGACCGGAAGCCTCGGCTCACCCCGCCACGCCCGCTTTAAGTTTGAGTTTTGATCGTCCACGACTCTACTCTAACATCTATCATCACTCTTCTCATATTTCGTGAGTATTTCTAGCACATATTTCGTGAGCTTCTCATTTGAGTTATAGGGAAGATCAATCCACGCCGAAAGACTCATAAACACATAACCCCTCACCACTCAACCTTCAAACTGAACACTCTCAAAACACCACAATCTCAGTCCTCTTTGTCAACAAAACTCATATCAACCCATCAACCCACCCCCAAATCACCACCAACAATGGCCCCCCCACCAACCTTCACAACTCCACCCCCATCTCTCCCAGACACCATCCAGATCTCCTTCCCGGCCCCCAAAGTCCTCCTCATCACCCTCAACCGTCCGCAGTCCCTAAACTGTATCTCGCAAGCCATGCATTGGGCCATACACTCACTCTTCCTCTGGCTTGACTCCGAGCCCTCGCTCCTCATCGCGATTCTCACCGGCACGGGCCGCGCCTTCTGCGCCGGCGCGGATCTGAAAGAGTGGAATGACGGGGGACGAGCGGGGATGCCGCCCAGCGGATTTGGGGGGTTAAGTAGAAGGGGAGGGAAGAAGGTGGTGATTTGTGCGGTGAATGGGATTTGTTTTGGGGGTGGGTGTGAGATGGTGATTAATGCTGATTTGGTGGTTGCGAGTAAGACGGCGGAGTTCTCGCTTCCGGAGGTGAAGATTGGTGTTGTTGCCCTTGCGGGGGCGTTGCCGAGACTGGTGCGTACAGTTGGGAGGCAGAGGGCGATGGAGATGGCGCTCACTGGCAGACGGCTGAGTGCTGGGGAGGCGAAGCAGTGGGGTCTTGTGAATGAGGTTGTGGAGGAGGATGTGGTGGGTACTGCGTTGGGGCTTGCGGCGATGATTGCGGCGAATAGTCCGGATAGTGTGATTGTTAGTCGGGAGGGGGTTAAAATTGGCTTGGAGGGGGTGGGGGTTGAGGAGGGGACGAGGATTTGGGCGGAGGGGTGGTATGCGAGGATGGATGGGGGGGAGAATATGAAGGAGGGGGTGAGGAGCTTTGTAGAAAAGAGGAAGCCGAGGTGGGTGGAGAGTAAGTTGTAGTTTAAATTGTTGAGTTTGTACTTGTAGAGTGGAAGTTTTATCTTGAGGATTGCTTGTTTTACATGTATAAGTAGACTATGATGTATAAGGAGTCCATAGTCTCCTTTTCTTAGAGATGTATGGAAAATGAACATTTCATAAGTTTGGTTATTGTTGAAGTTGTGGTCATGGAAGTGTGGCATTCAGTCGAACTAGCTAGGAAAGAGAGACCGAGTTTCTCGGTACTAAATACAATTCCTAGCGCTTGGGCCATTAGTGCATGCTAGCGCATTCACTATGTGAGCTCACTTCTAAACAGTTATGTTTAGATTCCAAGTATCCGCTAAGTCAGAGGCTTACCAAAGCTCGCTTAACTAACCTCATTCCTTTCACCACACCTTCACAACGTAGAATACCTTTTCCCCCATGACCAAAATACATACCTCTTATATATCCACGTTCGACCTGCTCACGGTTGAAGGGGGCACATATACGGGACTAGCACATGGGGTTTAGAGAGCCCCAGGGTGCCGGTAAGAGCCTTGCGGAGCCGCGAGTGAGCGAGGGAGTATGGGAGAGGTGAGTGAGCGAGGGGCTCCGCAAGGCGAGTGCTGTCCATATATGTATGTGGGTTTGAGGATGTGTGGGGGTGGGTGTGGAGGGGTGGAAGTGTATAGAGAGAGTACGATATCCACCGCCTGCCTTACAAATATCCTTCTCTCCTACATTTGTATAACATGCATCGGAAAACCCTGTAGGCCAAAACCATACCCGGAGTGCCCTCCTTGCCTAGCAAAGTCAAAGATTATTATCATGACCGTATCGCTCGTCGTTCGTACCGATTAAAGTATAGATGTGGAAAGTTCGTTATATATCATTGTTCTACAATACGCGAATTGCTTACTCTCCTCCCCCTCCTAGGCTAGCTAGCCAACGCCTGTACTATTTATTTGAAATGTAGGGACAAGGTTTCGCTTCCTCGAGACCCGAGTAGGAATACAGAGAGCGTCGCTTAGGTTAGGAGATGTTTTGTTCCTTGAAAGAACGAGTGTGTACGTATCGCTCCTATAAGCAAGCGCAAGTAAGCAATCGACACTTGGTTAGAACTAGAGCACTTAGCTAGTTGAGAGAGGAGATCGAATAGGGGTATGAGAAGCAAAGTAACAAGAACGAGCAAAAGAGAGCTCTAGGCGTACTCTTCCTGCTCTCAGGCAGGAAATATGAAATTGTTGATTCCTGCTCCCGCCACTAGCTTTTTGGTCTGTTGGTCTTCCTCACATGGTACAAAAACATCCCCTATATCATGAAATACAAAAGAGAGCATCTATTCACACTGAGTGAATCCCAAAAGCTGCATTTACTGACTCACCCTTATCTTTGACTAAGTGGCTATGAGTGATTATCCCACTTTCTCTCAACCATGAATGTACAGAGGCTACCCAGTTCAAGTTTCTGCAGTTATCCATAGCCCCAAATTTTGTACTGTGAGCAATGTATATCTGTCATTCTAAGGATATTCACTCACTTCTATTATAAAACGTTTCTGTAATTACTCATAGCCCCAACTTTTGTATTATGGGCAATGTATATCTGTCATTCTAAGGATATTCACTCACTTCTATTTTGAAACGTTTCTGCGATTATTCGTAGCCCCTAACTTTTGTACTGTGAGTAATGTAAATCTGTCATTCTCGGGATATATTCACTTCCTTCCTTTACATATCGTAATTGTAAGTTTGGAAAAGAAAGCTTCTGGCTATTTTCCTTGAAACTCTTTGTTAATCTTTGGAGAAATGTAGAGTGGAGAGGAGAATATAGAGTATCCTAATGGCTACCAGCACACATAAAAGCAAGCTACAATAACTTTTAGGAGATCAAAAAGTTACAAAAATTGGGAAATATTCCTACAGATCAAATCCCATATTCTGAGTAATACGATCTAATCTAGAATGTGAATGATATGATATACTTAATCACTCCCTAATAACCGATGCATAGAACGAGTTAATCCTATCAGGGCGCGAGGAGGGTGGGGTTGTGAATCACCCAGAATTAGTATAAATAGAGGTCAACTTCTCTCGAGATCTTGCTTCTTTACAACTTCAAAACATCTTCTACAACAACTTTATTATACAAATATCTTTATCTACTTCATTATACAACCCTATACATACTCTCAAAAGCAAACCTTTACAAGCTTCGAAAACTCCATCTGCACAATATGGCACCACAAGATATCGGTCTCGAAGATGTCCGCATTACGCCACTCACCCCTGAGATCCTCGCCGCGATGAAAACGGAAGAAGAATGGAAGAAGGCTACCCGCGAACGTGGCAATTGGTTTTATAATGTTCGCATGAATATTTACATCAATGGCCAGGGACTGCAATTTACAGAAGTGGAGAAGGAGAAAGCTAATGATTCACCAATTCCATATCATTACAGTTGGCGTCAGTAAGTGAGCACCACTACTTGATTTATAGATCACTAATTTTAGCCAGCGCATTGGAAACGAAATATGGCGAAGGACCTACTCAATGGACTATCCGTGGAGTCAACAAAAGGGGTGAGAATCCTCACGAAGACCCAGCGCCTGGAATGGGCAAACGCCTTGCGACGAAGGAAATTCGCGAAACGAAGGATCTTGAAAAAAAAGAGAGAAATGCTCGCCGAATTGGGGGAGAAAAACTTTTTTGAATCCACCAAATTCTTTCTCGAAAGCACATTATATAAACAACTAATGGATGAGCTGAAGAAAGAAGCGAATAAGGAACGTTTGAAGGGCATCACCAACATGGTCGCTTTTGGGGGTAGTGATGCCATGCCACTGGATAGAACGGAGGCAAACCACGTCCTTAAATGTGTTGTCCAACACCGAACTATGTACGATTGTCGTGAAGTGATACGGGGATTCTCAGGCAAAAGTAAGGAGGAAATCTCTGCTTATGCTCAAGACCCAATGTACACGGAAGAGGATGCTCTTACTCTTGGACGGGTGGGGATTGAGGTTACAGGGGCTCGTTTCAACCAGCACGACGCGTTAACTAAGCTCAACGAAAATTCTTTTGTTTTTGATTTTATCGCGTGTTACCCAGTGGAGAATATCATCTTCGAGATTACACGGCCAGCAGCTATTTTCACTCATTTCTACATTGACGAAGAAACCTTTACAAAATACTCTGCAACGGAAGATCAATACGTGAATTTTGAGGATGCGGACTACAGAATTCCAGGCCATACTCCGTGAGTATTACACACTCCTTCTTATAGTAACCCTGGCTAATTGATTCGATCTAGGATGCAAGAAAATTACAAATTTGAGAAGTTCCAAGAAGATTACGAGGAAATTGCTTTAGATGTCAGCAAATTGTTGGCTGGAAAGCCCGGAGGAGAGGACAGGGAAGCTCACCGAGATGGATGGAGGGGATTCAGCTATCTCGGTTATCATCCACATTTATATATTCGCCGCTGGTAGAATATGTAAACATCCAAAGCGGAAACTTTGCTGGTGGGTTTGATTTTGCCACGGTAGTCGTGCCGTGGTTTGTTGGTTTGGTTTGTTGGTTTGGTTTGTTAATTGCGCCTGGATTTTAGCTCACAGTCGCTATGCATGGATTTCTTTTTTTTTGCATGGACTTTTTGCATGGATTAAACTGCAGTTTAATAATTACTACTTAATTTAGATCTAAAAATGCATGGTTTTCACAAAAAGAAAATAGTCTTATGTCTGTAACTTTAAGTGTGAGACAAAAAAAGTACGAGGCCCTGAAAATTAGGTGAGTTCTGGCTATATCATCATTTCTTTTTTCAATAAAAGCGCTTATAAGTTAGTACAGTAGCTAAAGAATTTAGCAGACGCTTGATTAAGATTGTTTCACCCGTATTACACAGGGAAATATAGCACTAGCGATGAACAAGGATATTTTTCAATTAACTGTAAGTACTATGGGCGCTATCGATTAGCTCAGTCACACATCCAACACAGTACCAAGAACACAACGAAGAGAATGTTCAAAATATGTGGAAATCTGTATTAATTCACGAGTAACATATCTATGTCAGAGCCCTCTATACCTACTCCCGAGACTTCTCAGCTATCTAGTTCGATGTTCCCATTATGCCAAACAAGTTCGTTGGTTGAAGATTTGAGAGGGTTCCTTAAACAACTCCCACCACAAAAGAGCAAGGAGCCTCTTGCCAATCAACTCATCACATAAGGTCTGAAACATTGACCAGAACCTGTGGCTTTCATGGAAGTCTCATGTCCACGAATATTCCAAAAAACTTCCTCTCAAAGTGAACTCTTTCTCCTGGGCGACCATATTCTTCATATGCTCCCTCCTCAGGAATATACTGGAAAACTGTCTAAGCTCTCCATATGACATGATAGATTTCACCGGGTGTTCATCAATAATATTGCGTGTTACATTGCTTTTCCAATGCTGGCTTCCGTAAACAATCGTGATACTCTGAAGTTGGGAAAAAAGCTGCCAAGATCTTGTTGCGAAGACGGATCGGGTTCTGTAGTATGTATGATGGCCGACCGCAATGTGCTGAATATGCTCACGAATTGGCACAGAACCAAGAAAGTCAGCTTCTTCAAATGGATGATAGTACCAGAGGTAGAAAGTCGTTTGGGAAAAGTCGAACATTGTTTTCTCTAACAAGATAGTAATGGTTTCTGTTGAGTCTACAACAAGCATCCTAAGACGCATTTTTTTGTATACCTCACCGGCTTCTTTGCAGACATGTGCTACATTGAACAAGCTATCCATCATTAAAATTGTGGCGGCTCCAGGTGTTGGATGAATCGTGGAAGTTGGCTCATGTCCATGGTTTTGTTTAAATGCAACAACTGACATTGATGGGTCGCTTATGGCATCCTCCCAGATCATCAGTCGAAGCTCTGGATAGAGTTTAGGAAACATCCGGAACATAATTTGATGAGAAGTGGTAGCTCAGAACGGTAGGAGAACAATGTACTTAAACAAGGACTGTAGATTTGCACAGAGACTCTTTTTGAGGCCAAGGCTAAGCGGTAGTCTTATGGACGTGTGCGCGCTGTAAGACATTATGCTTTCTGTAGTAATCAAGGACCAACATGCATTCACCCAGTACTGCATTCACCCAACGCTTGTGTGGCTTGAAAGAAGAGCCTCCGATAGGCTTTTATACGACTCCCTAACAATCAGTGAATCGAAATTGAAGCTGGTAGATATGTAAAGTTAGTCTCCTCATTCAAAAATTTTCGGTGATATGAGTAAGTCTTTCCCCCTCCTGAGCTAATTGTGGACTCTTAGACGGCATACTGGAATATATTGATACTAAAACTTGGCTGAGTCAGGTTCAACAAGAAACCCATAAAAATCAGAAGTGAATCTTCTGGCCCATTATCAACACAGTCAATTGGTTCTTACACAGTACTCACTCATAAAGGTGCAGACATTCACATTGAAGTATAAACTTACCAGTTCCCACACTGGATTTCATTATTTACAACCACTCTCAGGTGACCAACAGTCCTCCCACGACAGAACCAAAAATGCATAACAGCCCCAATGCCACCCTCAAGACTACAAACCATTCACATAAACCTGACGAGGATGCAGAGTTTCTGGAGAAGCTGGAGAACCACAAAAGACACTTACTATTCTTCGATACGAAATTCACTAAATTCATCAAATATCTCTCTGCACAAGAGCGAGGAAGGTTCTTTGACCTCTACGAGGAAGCTGGGGAACACCTCACGCTACAAGGACTTGAGGGCGCTGACTTGGATCGGGCAAAGTGGCTCATTCTCGGGGAGTTTTCAGCAGAGTCACGCAATGTTTTTGAGAAATCTCATTTCGCCATAACGAAGGACACGACAGAATGGGATTTGTTGCAGGAGGTACACTTCGCGTGGATAGCATGGGGAAAATGGCTGAAAAGAAAGCTATTCAGGGAGATGGGGTCTTAAATTAGCCTAGTCGTTCATCCAGCAACGAGAAGCTTGTGATTCGTCCTAAACATCAAGTTGATTTAGATTTGCGTATCCTCACTAGTCATAAGGTCAGACAAAGGTCTCGAGTTACTATGAACAAAGAGTGATATGAATGCCTTTGTGACAACAAAGACTCGGAGTAAGTGGTGTGATTGGATTACTTTGGCATTCTTTGTAGTGTCACCAACAGATACCAACTTGGAGCTGACTATAAAGGGTTCCATATACATAAACCTCTCTCACTCTAGTGTCACCACTTCATTATTTCCTGCCTTCAAATCCTCTCGGCCCAACATCCCTCGAAACCTAGCAACGATGCCCACTATATTCGACCACATCCTCCCCAACAGCAAGTTCCAGAAAGCTTCAAAGGCAGAAAAAGATAAGGCAGCCGACTACCTCAGCTCACTCTCCTGGCTCGGGACCTGCCAATTCTGGAAAGAATATGAAGCTGAGAGTTTCAAGCAGCTCAAAACAAAGGAGCAAGGCGTAGGAAAGAGAAAATTGTGGGACTACTTGGCCAGGAAATATCCACTAGGTTTCACTAAAAGGTGTTCCTTGCCTCTTGATAAGAATGCAATCGAGTATAAAGCATACAAATTCGTCCAAGAGCAGTATCAAATTCATTTTGATTTTCGGTACTGTTTGGGCAAACTTGGGATAGTTACACAGTAAAGGTTGACGACTCTTAGCCTTTGGCAACTTTGAATGTAAGTTAGATATTACTGATAACCCTCTATGAGTCAAAACTAAGGTTTTTATATCAGTTTACATCAGTCTCTATAAATTCGTTGAGTTTCCGGACGAAATATCTTGGCATAGCATATTTAGTATCTGATTAGAAGAATGTGGTGGTACAGGGGTAAATTGGGTAGCTTGTCAGTTTACGCGGTCACGAATATCAAATCTTTGCAGTTTACATCTTTTCATAATCCAATGGGTTTTCATAAGTTAATGCAATGCCTGCAAAGAAAAGAAAGAAAAAATTGACGATGATGCTAGTACCATCGTGATGAGCAATTTGTCGAACTGAAAAACTATTATTGGGAGTAAGAAGTATTAAGAGCATCAACTTGGACTCTGTCTGTAAGACCTTGAACAAAATTGATCGGCGGTCAAGGCATATTAATATAGGCTTTGATTATGTAAACATAAACTCCATCACTCCTTCTTTGCACAACATTAATATTGGACCCACAATAGGAGATCCAAGGCTAATTCCACCTCCCCGGGTTGACCAAAAACAGGGTGGACTCGCGTCTCTCATCGTCAAACATCCTCCACTCTAAAAACCTGCCTGCGAGCTTCTATTACTTCGTAAGAAAAATGAGACATTACGCACACCCTTCTCGTTTCCCAGGCCTCAAAAGTGCAAATCAATTTCGTATTACCCAGTTATCCTGAGCACGGTGAAGCAAGAGCACAATGTGACGGCGAAATTACTCGGCGAATGACGAAGCAGGCGCAATGCATTGTGAATATCTTCATATCTTCATATCTTCTCCTATTCAACTCCTATTTAATAGAATGGATATTCCCTTTCCTTTCTTCCCTTTTCATTCTTTCAGCTAAAGTCAGAAACACCACACTCATTTATACCACACTCATTTTTAAAAACAAACTACAAAAAATTACACTCCTTAATCCTCACACAACTTTAAATAATCAAACACTCCACCCCTCATCAAAATGCAATACTCATTCGCCCTTCTTGCCTTGGCAACCCTCGCAGTTGCACAGACAGATCTCCCCAGCTCTGGAGTCGCATCTGTCACCAGCGCAGCACCATCTTCCACTCCGGCCGCATCGAGTGCAGCTGCCACCAGTGCTGATCCAACAATCATCACAAGTTCCTCCGTTTCAAGCATTCCTACCGCAGTCCACACCGATTCGCGATCTATGACAACTTCCGTCAGTACCTCGGCCTCATCATCAGAGGCATCAAAAGTACCAGTCAACCCACTCAACGGCAGCAGTGGTACCAGCAGTGGCAGTGGAAGCAACTCCACAATCACCTCAAATGGTTCCGGAAACTCGACATCTTCCTCTTCACCACCAATCAAGTCCGCAAAGCCAAACTCTGCCTCGGGGTCTGCAAATGCTATGGGAGGACTTATGAGCGTCGTTGTCGCTGGTGTTGTCATGCTTCTGTAATTAAATCTCTGAGCAAGATCACTCTGTCAAAATCCTCTGGATGAGGTTTTCGGGAGAGGACTGTCGTTACTAGCCGGGCCAGTATGATACACGATGAAAGATGTACATAATTTAATTGTAATCTGCTGTCTTGAAAAAATTGAAGATTGAGCCAGAATTCCTGAGACATCATGTGAACAAACGTGTGAATATTGCACATCAAGTACTCGATTGATCATGTGAGATTGAGAACTAGGTGTTTGCATCTAGTTCTCATAGAGAACATGAACATTATTCCATGGAATTGCTGAGATTTTGGTTCTAGATCTAAACGGTGTAACCAAGCTAAATCAATAAATCTCGATGAACAGTAAAATATCTTCATATCTGAACAACCCATCTATCCACTTGACAGTGACCCTTTTACATTCTATCTTATAGCCTTTTTATTTCAATCAACGTTCAACATTTAAATACTATTCCATTCCACGCCCCTCTATAAAATGTTCTATTCGAAATTAACGGTCCCCTAGAAGATTCTAACTCTACACTAGAGAATCTAAAATTCTAGCTAAGAACTTATGTTGACCAGTATATATAAGTGGAGTGCCTAGAATGCCAGATTTGAAGTACTAATAAGAATTATATTAAACGAGTTACTTTAGAAAGTGAGAGTAGGAAACTACCTAATATATATATAAAACCTACTCCTTTGTACTACCTGTTTCATGGTAGAGTGGTGGAAAGACCTGTCAGTATATTAGCTGACAACAACTTATTATATAATCTAGGAAATAGCTATTCCGGTCTATCTAATATAATACCCTTGCCCCGAGTAATTTCGGGCCTAGCTTTCCTTAGCTTATTCACTCACTTATATAACGCTCTTCTTTTCTTTCACCCTTCGATCTTTAAATTAAGATACTCGTTCTATAAACTAGGTATATAATACAAATTAGTTTCCCTTTGTTCCTTATTTACGGTTCTTATATCTAGGTAACTAAAAGAAGGCTAAGAATAGTAACAGAATCTAATATTCTTTTCTCTTACTATGTATACATGACTATTTACACTAAGTAGTAGACTATACCTGTACACAGTAGAAACACCCGGAATAGAATGTTAACACGAATCCGAGAATCCCCTTTCCCCTCCCCCCCTTCCTCCTCTTCCCATTAGCCCTCACACAAGCAAAACGCCTTCAAGCATCCCATCCAACAACGCGCCGAAATCCTAGCCAAAATCGCTAAACCCCAAAGACTAAACACTAATCAAGAACCAGTGTACTACCTCCTCCTCCTTTCCCCTTCCCTCTTCCCCCTCCCCTCTCTCCCCTTCTCCAACAAACCAAACCAAAGCCAAACTAACCCCTCCCCTCACTTCCCCTCACTTCCCCTCACCTTCTACCCTTCAACTCAAATCCGTGACAAGAGCCTCTGCCCCTCTCCATGAACATTTCAGACCATTACTCCCAACCGCTTATGAGCTTCATCACAAAAGCACCTTCATTCCTCTATTCCCCAATCACCGGTCACAATAACCAGTAGTCGCAAAAATCATCAAGGAAACCCATCATGGCCAGATTTCAAAACATGAGAGAGAGGAGGGAGGCTTGAGGGAGGAGTATTACTTGTATACACCCCCACACTCACAAACCCCCCCTAGATCCTAGAATCTCTTCACAGCAATCAACAAGTACGTTTGATATTCCAGTCTCCGAGACTAGACAGTAACACAGTATAAAGAGAACCATCCAATCTTAACGAGAAATAGTTTCACACTCACAAACACATACCAAATGAACGATTAATTAAAGTATAGAATAGATAAAGCCACAGCATCACCAAAAACAGAAGAGAAAAGATTTCAATCATTTCGATTTCACAACCCTAAGCTTCACCAAACCAAGTGCTCGGAAAAAAGAAATAAACAATCAAATTTCCACCCGGCTCCGCTCCGCCGTCCGAACCTACCTATGTACTGTAGCTTGTCTGATTTGCCATCCTAGAATTCCCTTACTCGTCGCCACCGACAAGGTTAGTACCTTCTCTCAAGCCCTCCACGACAAGGGCGTGTCCTTCAGCACGTTGGTAGATATCTCGGACATCATCAGTAGTAGTCTCGAAATGACTGGTAGCATCGTAGGATTTGGAGATGAAGATGTTGTCCTTGGTTCCATCCTCAAGTGGGGAGTAGAGTGGGATTGGTGGGCCCTGGTTATGTGTTAGTAAAGTCTTTTAGCTAGAGTTTAGATAATGACTGACCATGAACTTCTCCTCAATTTTACCAAGACGCTCAAATCCTGCTGCAAGCTCGAGGTGGTGGTTTGCGGAGGTCTCTGCAATGGTGGAAACAATGGCAATGTAATAACCCTTAGGGCAAACATTGTGGGAGTTTGACACGACGGCAATGTAAATGTCTAATTTTTGTTAGTTTGGATCTCTCAAACTCATGGGGATTTCATACCGTGTTTTCGTCCAACCTGGGATTGAGGAATGATCAACTGAACAGAGTCGGAGTTATCGGTACCAGCAAGAGGGTGGTTCAGGATACAGATAGCCTTCAACAGTTGACCAGTAACTTGAACCTTACCAGGGAAGTATGAAGGATCAGCAAGGATCTTCTTGCACTTGGTGGTGAACTTCATTGGTGGCTCTCCTCCTCTGTCCTCCATAGTAGCCTTGATACCAGTAACTTTGTCTCCGTCATAAATGAATTCATCGATGTTGGTGTTGAGCATATATGTTCCACCGTAAATGGCAGAGAGACGAGCGAATCCCTGAGGAAGCTCTCCGAGACCGTAAAGGGGGTAGATGTATGGGGATTTTCCGTAACGGGAAACAGAGTTTCCGTAAAGCCTGATTCGCTCGATTGCTGCTGGAGCTCCTCCCGGTGTGGTCAGGTATGCATCGGTTTGGTAGAGAGCCATAGCATGGCCAATGAAATCCCGAGTGGTAGCCTCGAGTCCAAATTTGTCATAAACATCCTTCATTGTGCAAGATCCCATGTTGAGACCTAGATACTGTTAGAGTGTGTCAAAAAGTATAGCATTATACAACCAACCTTTGTGTTCTGCAGAATCAGCTGCGTCGAATGTGCCAATCCACTCAATGAATGACTTCATTCTTCTTTTTTCAAAGATACCCATCAACGAGGACCTCAGGGCCTCTCCAGCATCTGAAGGGACCTTGGCAACGGTTGCCTTTGCACCAGCACCCTGTTGTACGTAGCTGCCAGCAACTTGCTTGAACTCAAGGTATCTTGTGACATCGGTGGAGACGAGGATATTCGTTAATTCGCCCGAGGACATGAGGAGTTTTGGAACAAGATCGATGTTCCAGTCGTTGACGCGCCCGTACTTCTCCCATGGCTTGTCGCCCTCGGAGTAGTTTCCGTATTTCTTGAAGAGCTAGGACGGGTCAGGGAGGTTCGTAGATAATAGGGACACAGAGACTGCAACTTACTGCCTCGATGTTGATGGAAGCTGCTTCTCTGTTGTTGAGTCAGTCCGGTTGCTTGTGAAGGAGTGGCGGAGAGGGGTTTCAGCATCCACGTACCCTCCATAATGGTCGTTGCGATCAATATGTAGCACCTTCTTGCCCTTTACACTCAGAACACTGCCGATGGAGTTAGCACACTCTCTCTGTCGTTGTTGAAGTTATTCCGAAGCTTGCATACCCGGAAAGCACACATTCAGTCAGACCTGTCTCCTGTCAGCCATCGTCCATCTCCATCTCCTGCCCCGCAGCGGGGTTGAACATACCAGTTCCAAGAACCACGACATCGTACTCGGGGGCGATTTCATCCATAGTGAAGGTTTAGATGTTGAGAGAGAATTGAGGAGTTGAGGTTCAAAGCACAAGGTGCACTTTTCTGAAAGGTTAACTTATGGTGGTGGTGCGTGGTGTTGTCTATTGGGTCTATTGGGTCTATTGGGTCTATTGGGGAACGGGTCATGTTCGTGATTGGTTGAGCCCCGGAGTTCGCGTAGGAACTTAGTGACCGCCTCTTGTGGGGGAAGGGAGCTTGACCTTGTCTCAAAATATTTATGCTGTTATGCTGCCACCAGAAATGTACACATACAGCCAGCTTCACGCAACGGGCTACGGGCCTAGGTAATGCTTGGTTGTCTCCGTGGATTTGGAGACGTTTTGTGTCATTTATAGTACAAGGCAGTTTTTACACTTCCCCAACTCGGGTGGAAGATTTTCAGTCATACCGGATCTGCGAGTTCTCTAACACATCTCATGATATACACCCTCCTGGCTCATCCAAATACGCTCCCCCTGGTCGTTCAACAAGCCAGTACCGTCATTCACAAAGGCTTCTCAACCACCGGGCCCTTCTCCGTAGCTGCCGGCGGTGGAATATCTGTTTTGTCTGCCGATTCAGCGGCAGGTGCCGCCTCCACCTCTTCCGGCACTTCGTCCTCGAGAACGGCCTCTTTGGGAATATACGGTGGTCCTTGTCCAGTCACATCGATTTCTTCATCTTCGTACATAAGCACATCGGCCTCTCGGTAGGCGTAGTATCTCTCCGTCAAGGTGTGCTTGATGCCTCGCATCGTTCTCCGTACCTAAATTGAACCAAAAATGCATTAGCCAACAATCCCGCTGTGCAGCAACACATCCCCCGTCCAACTATGAGAGACTCACATTGAAATCTCTCGCCCCAGACTCCAAATCTCCAGAGCCCGCCTTCACGCGATTTCGTTCATATTTATCCGTGGCAATCCTGTTCCTCTCCTTACAGCACACCCACCATAACGCATGTAAATCCTCGAAGCTCTTATGTCTCAACTCCTCCACCGTCCAACCCCTCCCATGTTGCGTAAGTTCCAAAGGAGTGGCGAACGGTTTTTTCTTGTTGTAAAAGAAGTCCCATAATCCGTGATGCACGTCCACATCCACCTCGGGTCGCTTTGCAGGGTCGAGCACTGGTTTCGGAAGCGGCGTCTTGGAAACGGACAGAGGTTGACGAAGACCGGTACGTCTTCGTGTAGATACACCTCGTTGGCGGTTCATGTCGCGAGGGTACAGAGGGGTAGAGGTGCTGGAGAAGGGAGAGCTTTGCTGGACGGGCGCCAGAAGTGATGGGAGGAGGAAAGTTGGTGGTGCATTTTGTGCGATATTGGCTTTGAGTAACCGTCTGGCCAGTGGCCGTATGGAAGTTGATGTGGCCATGGGGAATGTATGGCCAATGTTCTAAAAGTTTGACCCAAAAGTCGCGAGGCTCTACACCAAAAACACAGCGCCAAGACTGCCACTTATTTTGTCCAATGGGAGCCTCGATGACCTCGAGCCTTCAATTCAAGGCTGCCGTTGAAGTAACCACAACAAAGTCGAATCACTGCGCATATTTCTCAAAGTACAGAATATTTTATTGAATAGACTGCCCTGCCCCTGAGACCTTGGCCAAAATCGTCATTCCACAGTGGTGCCAATCTCAAACACATCCCTTAAGAACACCCCAATTACAAACCCATCTATGGTCCTTCAAATCCCATTCTTTTTTCTAGAACTTCCCAAAATTTGCACGGTATATAAGCTTTGTACTACTGTAACTCATCGTGTATATCAGACGATTTCGCATTCTAAATAACACTTAGATGTTTACAAGTGAGCTAGATGTGTAGCCTAAATCGCTTAGGTAAGAATACTATAAATGGGATACTTATACTCAATAATACGACAGTGCCGAATAAAGGACTGCCGTATTCTGCAGTTACGCATTTAAAGAAGATTTATATCTTTGGTGTTTATAGTAATATGAGATAATGAGATTTGTAGTTTGATTTTAGTTAAAGTACTTTTTTCGTCGAGATCTAGGGAAGGAGGTAAGTAAGGGGGGATAAACAAAAGGTAACTGAACTTCGTTAGCGTATTTGTAAATTAAGTAAAAGGGTTTGGATAGGAAATAACATGTGTGAGTTCTATGCATTTAAGAAAATTAAGGTAGGTTTATAAGTCAAATAACCCGACTAGTGATTAGCGAAACGAGAGTGAATTAGCAAAGAACTGAGGTGATTGCAAATATCCTGAACTAATTAGAATACAACAAGAGTAGGTCGTCTTTGGATAATCTTCACGATACTAAAACCTTTCCATCTACCATTCGTAACTTTCTAGCATATAAGAAGTTATAATATGGAATCAAACACCACATTCGTAACCTTGAGTTACATTTTCCTGCAAAACAGGTTATTTACAGAGTGAAAAAAAGCTATTCAACTCTAGATTAGAATCGCTTTAGGCTTTAAGGTCTTCTGTAGCTTCAAGTTATTATCTAATACCTGCAATATACAAAATAGATTACGGGGCTCTCGATAAGTTATGTATCATATCTTATCTAGTGTATATTAATCGTTAGGTATTCGCTTAGAAGAGTGTTTGAAGGCAAGGTAAACAGTACTATATGATCTGAAGTATTCTATTATTACCTTGTAAAAAGAAATCATATGCTATTAGCTATTAGAGTCTTGGTTTCTAGGCAAGCGTTTATCGTATTCTTTGGATCGTATTCACGTTCAGGACCTTAGAAGGAGTAGTTGATAAAGGGAAAATATTCATAATTAGGTACCACAGGAGTTAAGTAGGAGATAAGTAATATCAAACTATAAACATATAGTGAGAAATCTTATCAAACTAGAAAGGTGTTATTTTAGTTTTATTAGATAGCTGTTAGATTACGTATTTGTGACTTACACAACGAACAACTTCTCTAACAAAGCTGTGATAGCTGTGCAAATGAAAAGCTTTCTGTTGTAGATCAAATGTGAAAATGCTAAGCGGGATTGCAAGCAAGGACGATGTTTAGTTGAATTAGTTCTCAAATCATGAAATAAATGGGGTAGTTTTATCACATATTTCAAGCTCTCGCTTAACGCTACTGTCTAATATTCAGTCTAATATATCTCCTTCTAAATATTTTGTTCTCATTCGATATATCCTGGAAGAATTGGTCTCTTTTTCAGCTATCGAGAGTCCGATAACTTGATAAGGTTCAAAGAGTACTAAGTTACACCGTTACCATTCGGTGCTTTTCATTACTTGATACCTCTGTACTGTGTAAACAAGCCCTCGTAAAAGAATCAATCAGTAGCAAGCAAAGAGTAAAGAGAAGTCAGACAAGTGTTCAATCAGAATTTTTCCCGTGAGCATAGCATTGCTGAGAGCCCCACGTGTCGTCACAACTTCTCAACCAATACACTTCGATGTCTGGAAACCATACAGTTACACATGACACAGTCAAGCCAACATAGACTCATTGCTTGCTATATACTCGGCATGGTTTCGTATAATGGCCGCTTATTTACTAAAATACCCCCTATGGGTGGCCCTTACATGAAACCTCCCCGAGTATATGTCTTTCAATGGTGGTCAAGGCAGGACAAATTTCACAAAATGCCCAGTACACTTTGGTTGTCAATCATAATTGCAAGTTAAGGATCACGATATTCAATTCTTAGCTTGTAATGAGGATGATTTTAATATATCCATCTACCTGAAACTTCGATGCAAAATGGTATCACGACGTCTATTTCCCGCAACCGTCATCCGGGAGACAACAAGAACCATATATCCCCTCAGCTACCTTATGTGATCTTTCTAGTGGCTCACAGCTATACGAATTCCCGCCAAAGCTAACCCCAAAGGTGTCTTACTCCGACGTCAAAAAAGCGAATTGCCCAAATCCCAACTCCAACCAAACCCGACAACTCGGATCGGTAGCCCCAACAACGCCCATCACATCGGCAATCCCGAGGGCGTTAACCACACCTCTCCCTTCCAATCGGAACTATTTCCAATCTGACTCCTCCATACCTACCAGGAAGGGGCTGGCCCGAAGTTCCAAAATCCCAACGACGTCGGCCCCGAAAAAAAAAGACGGTTCCCAGGAATCCAACAACCCAGTGCCTTCCCGCAAAATTCCCGCCTCCAAGGCAACGGACACACCTCCAAAAATCCAAACAACAAGGATGTATAAGTAACAACAAGCTTAAAACGAACCGTAACCTCCTCAAATCAGCGTCCTCGCTCACCAACCCGACACAAGAACCCTTTCCCGAAGAATAGAAGACAGACAAAGGCGTAGCGTGACGCTGCTCAGTTTACTGGGAGCATCGGAAATGTTGACTTCTAACTGGTTACCAACCAACTTTTTAGCTTCTCCGCCACCAACAACAACAACACCGAGGGAGCAATCAGCCTGTCATGAATACCATTTGGAAACAGGGCTCCAACCCACACGCAAAGAAAACCTTATTGGGGATGTGACGAGCGAGCGAAAACCTTAGAATCAGTCGGATTATGTAGCCAACCATACAGATGTGATGGAGGAGAGATGAACCCCCCCCCCCCCAAAAGAAATTATTAGGAAAAAAACCAACTCCATCTAACCGCAAATGATGACAACACCGAAGAACATAGCGTGATGAAACTTTTGACCAACAATTGAGGTGCCAACTCCACGGTCTTAACATACTAATAACCATAGGTAACGTGAAGGTAAAGTCCCCAACGCATCGCTCGTCCCGAGGGAGAGGTACTTGGTGGTACCAGCACGAAGATCCGTTCATCGGCTTGGGAACGCGGGAGCTAATAAAAGATAGAGGGATGAACCAGGCGTATCGCCGAGGCAGATTGCGATATGGATATCTATCCCGACTCCTGGGACGTGGATCTTGCGTTCATTCGTGTGTGTACGGAGTATACGTCGAGAGAAGCGAGCAAGGAATGGAAAAAGATGACATCGATTGAAAGGAAAAGAAGCGGCGAACAATCTAGACTCGACATTTGGTATTCTATCCTATGTAAGACCCCTCTTTTTAAGTATTCCGTGCTATTTTAAGAAAAGACTGGAATATACTATTGTATTTACAGAAGCTTATTAGTTTACTATGCAATAAGTTACATAATCAAGAACATAGTCTAATAGCTTCAAAAATTCTGATTGAGCCTTGGCGTAAGTGACTTGCATTAACGACTCGCAACTTTCGACATTTAAAATAGGATTCTAAGGGAAAACATTCCAAGGGTCCCGTGATTGTAACCAAAAATTCCACGGAATGAGGCCATGGAATATAGTATCCCAAAAATAAACTAACGCGCGAGTATCGAATTCTAACGCTTATCCAAAAGAAGGAATTATCCCATTTATGAGAAACTCTAGAATATTTATTAATAGAATAAAATTACAAAATTCTATAAAATCGAGTTCCGTTTGCCGATCGTTGATGCCTCGTTAATCTAAAACACCAAGAAGCAAACAAATACGCACGAGGGGACAAAAAGATACAAGAGATAACCCTTTCCAAGACTCCAGGACTTAATAATCCAAGACACAGACACAAATATACGTCTTCAACAATCCAACCATTACCAAAGCAATAAAAAGCACAGCACATCCAAGAACATCCAACGAGGAATCACAAAAGCAAAAGTTCAGAAAGAAAGAAATCCCTCTAACTCCATTCTAAGAATAAAAGACTTAACATTAGCTCTAATAGTAACACTCACAAAAGTATCTATTAACGAACAACATCTCACCTCCACACCACCACTAAAAACCTCGTCTCTTCCCCCTCTTAAAAAAAATAAAAGGTCTTACTAACAAGCGAAACTTACACATCAATAACACAGCACCACTAAACACATCCTCACCTCATCCCCAAAAACCCCTTAAAACCCCCCTCTAAATCCACAACATCCAAAACCCAGCATCACAAATACCCACTACATCCCTTCAACACCCATCTACCCACCCCCCATCCACCTCCCCCATCTCCCAAAACCCCCCATCCCATCCACACCACAACACAACACCATTCTTCCCAACCTCGAATTCACCCCCCGCCCCTGCTTTCCCAGAATCCCACCAACACCCAACCCAACCCAACTTTCCACCGTACAACCTCACAAGTACGCCAGAGGCGCAGCATCCGCCTCAGCACCAAAGATACAACTTACTGTCATCGAGTTAGCCCGGGCCATGTCCTCGGTCAGCGGGATATCTCCTGGATTACGAGGACGGTGGGTTGGAATGATATTGTACTGTAAGCGCGTGGAATCACTTGATATAGCTGTTTTGAAGTAAAGAGGGGGCCAGACCAGATCTCGAGGCTGTCCCCGGGGTTGTTGACGCGGAGTCTTTCTTCTGGGGTGAGAGGGAAATGTATTTCGTGGAGGGAGTTGTGTAGGGAATACTACATTTGAATAAAAACGTGAGAATTGTGTCTATAGATTATATATATAAAGTACCCTACCTAGGCGATAATAGGTAAGACCACCTTCCAACCATTCAGAGGTCAGAGAATAGTCTCCGCTTATCGTGAGCTTCTACTCGAGTAACTTACGTATCAGAAAGAAGGATATTTAGCTTCTACTTCCGTCCAATTCATACAATCCCGTCCTCCACTTACTTGCACATCTACACACCCTAGATACCTACAGTAGATACTTCTTAACTTCGAATTACCACGATATAGTAGGATTCACAAGGGCATCCTTCAGTGGAAGTCAGGGAAAAGTCCTTGCTAAAGTTTAAAAATTTACATCTGATTTCGCCTAGAGAAGAATATCGTTATCATCGACATCCTTCCTTCCTTCCTCATACCTCCACCATACTCTTACCGATATCATATTCCATTATACAGGTATAACAACACACATACCTTCCGCAACTTACCACAAAAAAAAGTTATAGCGATCTACCCCTCTGAGAATTTAGTACTTTCTGCTTTCTACCTTATACTTTTCTTTTCCCATTTCATTTCCAAGTTACCAATTTCTTATTAGCTTATAATAAAATAAGATCCGATAGAACTAAAGATATTCTCCAGAATACTCGTAGAAGAAAGTTTTCATATACGACATAGAGTAGTTTATTCAAGATGAAATCTCTACTGTAATTGTACTATACATGTGTATACATCTAGTAATACCACATAGTACATACTAATAGGTTAATACATATCCATCTATACTATTAATAATAACAACTACAACACATACACCAAAACCAAAACCAAGAACTCCACACTAACAGAAAAGTCCATCCATCATCCAACCCATCAAGCACATCATACGACACACCACAAACCTCTCACAACCGGAATAGCAAAACATAAAACATAAAACAACACAACATACCGCGTACCCCCTTATCCACCAAAAAAAAAAAAATAGCTAATAGAGAAGTTCCATCGAAAGAGACTCACCAACAAACTCCAACTCGGCGATGCCCGACTCGCTCCCTTCCTTCCTTCTCACTCTCAAGGAGGTAGACAGACAGATTTCCTTTACTAATAGATGATAATAAGGATAATAAGATTTCATAAATACATCGTAATAACGTAATAACGTAACGATATAACACATCTCACATGCAAACCCCTAACCAACCCCCCCCCCCCCCCCCCCGGGCCCCCCTCCCTTCCTTCTCCATACCAAAAGAAACCTTCAAAGCGAGGTGAAATAGTTCCCCCTAAAATCCGATTCATGTATATATTTATATACCACCGACTGTAATCATACAGTACGGTAGGTAGAGTAACCAGTGACACTCACTCCCTCACTCCCTCACTCACTCACTCACTCACTCACTCACTCACTCACTCACTCACTCACTCACTCACTCACTCACTCACTCACTCACTCACTCACTCACTCACTCACTCACCCACTCCCTCCCCCTCACTCACTCACTCACTCACCCACTCCCTCCCCCTCACTCACTCACTCACTCACTCACCCACTCCCTCCCCCTCACTCACTCATTCCATTCCAATCAATCCATTCCATTCATCTAATCCTCTCTAATCCTCTCTAATCCACGTTAGGTTCACAGAAGAATCCGAATCCGAGGACACAGTACTGTATTGTATTCTACTGTACAGAGGTCACTAAGTCAGTTCATCACTCGCGTCACCGTACCTCCCTACCTCAACATCACATCACATCACACCTCCCCACGCTACGCTTATACTGTATTCATTACATATCAATCCCTGTACTCCCGATAATTCTCATATCCTTCTCATATCAGCCCAAAACCCTCGAAAAGTCTAAGGAGACCCCGAGAGTGAGTTCCTGTCACTTCAGTCTTCAGTAACCATACCTTACCTTACCTCACCTCACCTTACCCTGCCACACAACAGCATAAGCGCTTACAGAAACCCTCTTCCAAAAATAACAAGCACAAACACCCACTCAGACCCTCCTTTCCTTTTATTTTCAGCCTCATGACGTCTTTTAGCACGTCTGGCGTATGGTTATTTTTGGAAAGACAAATGGATGGATGAATGGCTTCTAGAAGCCATTCATGTATGGTGGTCGGAAGCAAGCCAGGGTGAGTTGGTGGAGTAACATAATTCTGATTCGTTGACTTGCCATCTATTGAAGCGACGAAGCAATTCTCCGTCACAAACGGCTTACTGTAAGAGGACAGAATATTTCCGGAAAGCGAAACGCTTCTCTGTTTTCTTTTCTTTTCCATAAGAGCCATCCGTCATGCAGTTTCCATGTACAGTAAACTGCACAGAGAAGCTTAATACTGAGCCAGCCAATGAAGCAGGTATACTGTAACCAATCAAGAGAAGGGTTCTCTCAACACCGCACATACATCCTCCACCCCTCAGCATCCCTCTGTCTCGAGGTGTATCCCATGTGGGATTATTCCGAGTGGTGAAAGGAAACAAAAAAATGATTAGAATTTCCTCATATACTCCGTATGGTGAAGGTTCGTTAAATTGTGGGCAGGCGGGCGTCTAGAAAAGGGGAAAGGGGGAGCGCTTACACAAAGCGGGTAGATAACCGAAAATCACGAAACATGATTGGGTCAGAAGAATGGTTTCCTAAAAGTCCAACCAATCAACCGAGTTGGCTGTTGGCTGTTGGCGGTTTGGAAGAAGCGCAAGTCAAATGTGCGGTCAAGATATCATTTGTGACTCGGAAATACTTTGTAAATCTAGATGGAAAAACTGAGCAGATAGAGGTTTGGATTGTGCAATCCAGTGACAAGAACCTTCTTCCATGAGCATACGTACATAACTGTAAATAGATCTCGTTGATTGGTACATTGGTACTGTATTCCTGCAGAACGCAAGATTGTAGCGAGAAATCCTCTCATAACAGAGTCCGAAACTCAATGTTTCTTCCCGCATGTTTCTCATCCTCAAGATAAGCCGGTAATCTCCAAAAAAGAAGAGCTATAATAGCGAGGTAGTATAGTGCTTGGCGGCTAAATCATAGGCTCACCAGACCAAAAACTTGCAAGCCGTGGCTGTCGCTGTGCATGCGTCTAGCTGCAACCCCCCGCACCGGGTTCGTCATTGGATAAGAAGCTCGAAGATACCAACAGCTCGACAGGGCGAGTTGCACATAGTTTTCTTGGGCTTGGACCGTCACACTGTTATGGATTGGTACGTAAGGCGCGCGGATGCTGAAGTCGTTCGGTAGGTATGATCTGTACCTATGTAGTGTGCTCTGCATCACCTCCGAGGCATTCGAAAGCAAGTTCTCATTATCGATGGTTGGACGGTAACGATGGAGGTACTCCGTTCTTCCTCCGTACACAGTCACTCGTACAAAGTACCTGTACTCCGTACCTTTGCCTTGCTGGGTACTCCGTACGTGAATCCCGGGATACGTTGTGTTTTATCCTACGTAAAACAAAGAGTGACCCATGAACAGCCCGCTGGGAGCAGAGAAGCGTCAGAGCACCTCTCAGCACAGTCCTTTCCCGCCGCGCTTAATCGACGCTTCCGAAGTCCCCGCGAGCCTGACTTTGACTTCCCCGTTCCCCATTCATACAGGACAAACAGCATGAACGGTAGTTGGGCAAAACCAAGCCACCAAGAATCATCCACGCAATCCCTCGCAAGTCCTTTTAATTTGGTCGGTTTGACCATGGCAATGCGTAAAAGTGATCAGCATGCCTCGTAGAATACCCAAAAGGGCCTCTCGAGTTGGTGGTGGTGGTGGTGGTGCAGATGCGATGCGAGAAAACAACATCTGCGAGAGATCGCGATACCACTGTACTCCAACCAACACGCCACGACCGTCTTGACCAACCGCGACCGAGTGACCGAGTGACCGACCTGCCTCGAACAGAACGACTCTCCGCTTGAGTGCGTGAAGAAGTCCCAGTGACCGGTATCCAATTGTGTCGATCGTGAAAGATGCTATTGGCTTACCATTATCTGCCGGCAATATTGTTACCCGCTCTGACCAGTTGCACCGACGCAAAGCCCGATCAGAATTCAAGAAAATCCAGCCTCATCCCACCAAAGAGAAAGCACCAGTGACCGATCACGAACGGGGTACAAAGTGTGATGGTGACTTGCTTTTCACCCACCTTTTTTCATGTGTGTTGAAGCGCGCAAGCACCGTGGTGGCAACCGTACCACTCACCACGCTTAAATGACTTGAACCGCCATCCCAACTTCTCAGGGGTCGTGTAATAGGGGGGCATTGAGGATCGCTGGTTGCTTGGGTTGGGTGGATGAGTGGTCGTTGACCTGCCTGCGCTTCAAGCTCTCCGAAAGACGCCGCTCGGCAAATGTCAAGACTGGTTGACGCTGTAAGCGGGTCGCAGTCGTCACTAACCCAACCTCTTGATTTCTGCATGCCCGATGGATTATGGATTATCGAGGGGACATGGCCACCAACTTCTGCCGGTCCATGCATGAGCGCTTTACTCTACCTATGAAATTCTCACCAAGTCCACATTTATCAACCCGTCTCTTGCCATGGCCGTTTGATGCTCCATCGATGAGTATTCAGTCTGTTGACCAAGTTGGCGATAAGCTTGAATGGTCTATTCTGGTCCGAGATCCCTGTTCTGATCCTCTCGGAAGATTGTTTCATCGAGACACAATCGGGCTCGAGAGCGTGCAAGGGGCTCTCACTGGACATCTCCATCATCCCACTTCAACCGCGGAATATATTCATGCGCCTTTTTTACACGGAAGCTCACGACCAGGATTTCCAGCGGCAGGAAGCTTCAAAGGGTGCTGCATGCCGCGGTGGTACGGACTTCGTATACGATGTCCAATTTGGTGTTTGTTCCTCTCATTTAGCCCGATGAAGAGGCGATGGACCGTCTCAGCCAGGTCATGACGTCCCCCTAACTACTGGATCAGGACGTCTAAGGAAGCTGTGATAGTGGGGGAACCATGAAAGGCTTCGAGTTTTGAACCGGCATTGGATGAAGAGCATGAACACAGCTTCTGTGGTTCTGCTGAAGTTTTTTGTGGGGTACTCGGTACGTCGGTCAACTCTGTGTGCTTCATCTGCTGATGAATGCTCAAGGAGTCAAGGTAAGCTGTGTATGGTATGGTATGGTAGCGTATGGATCGGTCGGTACGGGATGTGGAAATGGTGGGACTTGAGGGACTTGAGGGTGTGAGAGTATGGGAGTGTAGCCTTGCCTAATCGAGATAGACGCCGAAGGAGCAGCAACCAATTATGCGCTTGAGCAGGGGGCGCGGGTAGGACGCCAGCGTGTGATGGAACGACACCAGCATCCAGCATCAGTAGCTAGCCGCTTTATGGGTACGGAGTACTCGATCAAGGAGGGAGAAGAGAAGGGAAAAGAGGAAAGGGAAACATTCCCATTCAAAGCATGGCAGGATAGAATAGGATAAGTGGACTCTGATGAACTGGTTCTGGGCTGGGAAAGTCTATCTCTCCATGTACAGCACCGCAGCGCACCGCCATACATCATCCGAGTTTTGATACTCCGTATGATTGCTGAAGATGACGGTTGGAAGAGGCGACAAGAGGGCATCTCCACTGCACAGGACTTTGTAGCCTTGCTTGCTCTCCATCCCTGTGATCAGTCATCTGCCGGTGCGAGCCTGCTCTGGTGATGATTTGGCCTACTGCGAGATTCTTCTGGGGTGGAAGAAGTGGTATCCTATCCTGTCCTATCCTGTAAAGTATTGACACCCACACTCATACTGACCGCATGTACTCTGTATGTACTTGGTATGCAGATGAGTGCAGCTGGATGCAGCTCATCTCACGCGGCTGCTGCTTTTCCTGCTGATGGACGTGTGCCTATTTTGCTGCCCTTCTCAGAAGCTTCGGCTGGTGATTACATTGGTGCTAGTGCTCGTGCTCGTGCTCGTGCTGGTACCACCGAACACAGAACACCGATCCCACTCTTTTGCTCATTCCACCCGTTGTGGTGGAAAGGGAGGCTGAGTCGTTGGATAGGCGATACACGCACCTCATTGACATAGGATTCATTTCCAGGTACGAGGACGAGGACGAGGACGAGGACGTACCCATTTCATCTGTATTGCGCAACGTCTCCGTAGGTCGCGTAGTGTACCCGGTTGGCTGGTGGTTGCAAAGCAAGAGGGGTATGGGGGATGCCGATGCGATGTTGTTATATAGAGATATACACACAGAGTGCTGTAGGAAATACTTTTCATGTACAGTATGCACGTACCTATATGCATATGGTCCATTGACGCCGGGGAAATGGTCCTTGACGGCTAGAACCATGTTAGCATGTCGGCGATGGCAATGGATAGGTCGTCGCCGTCTTATGCAGTGAGTAAAATAGTGTTCCCCTCTTCCTCAACCGAGGGCTCCAGCTGCGAGCATCGCATCTCTGGTCGCGATTATGAGTCGACTGCTACAACACAGGCGACTTCATCTGCGCTAGAGGAGGCGCATGTGCGTGTGGTCTTGAGCTTGGTCTTGCTCTTTAGCGTCAGACGGTGATGTGCAGCGTCCTGTGAGTTGTAGCTGTACTTCCTCACCCTCCCACTATCCAATACCTGGAAGTCATGAGCTGCAGCTTCCTCAGTATTAGTGCTCACTGCTCTCACCATGAATGCAGCTGCACTAACAACTGCAGCCACTCCCTCACTGCACTGAAGGGTCAGCAGCCATTAAAGAGAAGCTTGTGTACTACCATCGCCAACAAGCACTCCACCTGAAGGGACGCTACTTTATTTCTACCCAGTACTTTCTTACTGGCTACTAGGTAGGCTCTTACTAAGGTACCCCGTAGCTGGTACCCCCGTGCACTTGGTGGTCGAGTGCCTGTATCTGTCTGTACCCGTACTGAACCAGCCAGCTGATCGCAAATGCCCCCGTTCCTGGCAATTGTCCGCTGAACAGGAGGTACTGGACGGAGATGGAGCTCACACACCCAAAGTTAATCTCAGGGGGTCTCGATGGTCCCGACTCCCGCTCTGCCTGGGCTGGAAATTTAGCGACCACATCACTCCAGGTCCCGCACCCGCAATAGGCGCGCAGCTATGCCCAGCTATGCCCCCCCCCAATCGTTGATTATCGTTCCGCCCTAAGCATGTC
Source organism: Hymenoscyphus occultus (assembly GCA_900536445.1). Classification (NCBI taxonomy): domain Eukaryota; kingdom Fungi; phylum Ascomycota; class Leotiomycetes; order Helotiales; family Helotiaceae; genus Hymenoscyphus; species Hymenoscyphus occultus. The sequence continues at coordinate 6,018 of UNPT01000296.1, read as the reverse complement.
TCCATGTCTCCATGTCTCCCCCCGGGCCCCATCCCATGTATCCCATGACGAATTCTGGACAGGGCCAGCGTCAATATATTGGCACCCCAAGGCCCCAACGGCTGACTTTCGAGTATTCTTTGCATCTGGCCTTGCACTTTGCGCTACCGGCCAGCTGGGTATCCGTCTTTATTACCTCGCCCGATCGCAATTGATCCAACTCCGCTTTCCAGTTGCTGTTGCTGTTGCTGTTGCTGTCGCTGTTGCATTGCTCCTATGTTCTCCCGTTGCAGTAGAAATCTATTTCCTGCTCCCGCGCCGCCACTTACCACTACCAGAACCACTCAGACCCAACGAGACCACTAGACCGACCCGAAGCTGCATCCAGAACCTGGAACTTGGTCAATATCAGCCCAGCAAGCAACCACCACCGCTGTGCTCCGTCCCAGGCACAGGACCGTACCGCAGGAGAGCCAACTTCCGCTATTCATTGCTCGGGATCGACCAGGAAGCGACCTGTGAGTGTGTTTTGCCGACCGCGTCTGGGCAAGCCGAAGAAAGCGTCGATTGGATTGGAAGTCGTGAGGAGAGGAGGGTGCAGGTGCCGGTGCAGGTGCTGGTACTGGAGCAGGAGTAAGTGCGGGAGACGATAGAAAAGAAACGAGACCCCGAGTGTTCGTTTGAAGCCGTTCCGTTTCACTCCCTCTTCTAAATTTATCACATCGCATCACGGCTGAGCCACGTGGGAGATCAGAGCGAGAGTGAGCGTGAGCGTGAGCGTGAGTGAACATCTATCTGCGCTTCTTCATTCCACACCATCGCGTCTCCGCTTCTCAAGAACATCGCAAGCACAGCCGAAGCTGGAAATCGCGCTTATCGGATTGTGGTGAGACTCTCAAGCAAAAGCCACCGATCAATTGACCTTGGAGCAATTGACTTTCAACACTTGCCTCGAACGAATTGGCAAGTCCAAGCCATCTGGAAAGGAGCGGAAGAGGGGAAGGCGCAAGCGAGCTGGTCGCCGACTCTTTTAAGTACACGCAGGTACTCGAGTACTCGTAGCAACAAGCCTCATCAGACAAATCCCTACCATCAGAAGTATCGGAAGTTCCTTCCCTCGCTCATTCACCAACCAAAACTGCGCCTGTCGGAGCATCAGAGCGAGGATCAGCTTCATCTACCAGAGAGGCCAAGAAAAAGCCCCAGATTCACTACATCGAACGACCTCGGGTGGAACTCACCGAAACCTCATCACCTGATCATCCGTGGTCTCTGGACATCTTGTCTTGAGCCTTCACAAGCGTCGTAAAGCTGGCGGAAGTACGAGCTCTCGTTCAGCTGGATCTTGCGGAATCGCATCCAAGACCAGAACACTACTCGCTGAGATTGTCGAGTGAACCAGTCACTCCACAGAGCCCCGTTGTACGCGACAGTCGCGACCTGGTCAATCTTGCCAGGGAATCTCTGGTGAGCGGAACGAGAAAGACATCCCAGACGATTCCTCTGGCTGTAAGCATGACCACGGCCGATGATGACGAGAGGCTAGCGGTGACAGCTGTACAGCAAGAATCGCCGACATCACGTTTCACAGCCGTGAATGGAAAGGACCAACTCTCGCAAAATGGACCGGGCAACGTAAATGGGCCCCCTTCACGAAGGAACTCGGATGAGAGAGCAAATGGCCAACCAAGAATTGTGCCTCCCGGACAGGAAAAGCTAAAGATTTCGACATCAACTCAAAGGGAGGATTGGGGTGCTGCCAATGGAGACCGAAACCCTTATCACCAAGCACTATCTCACCCAAATACCCCTTACCCAGATACTGATGGATCTCACAAGCGAAAGAGATCTGATTCAATTGGCCAGAACGCGTCGGCAAATACACATCCCCACACACATTCATCATCCACAAAACAAACCCCAACGACAGCTACAACCACTACTACTGACGGCGACACACCCCGGGACCAAAACATGCCACCTCCTTCAGGACATCCACATTCGTATGGCTCAGAAAGCCATTACCACGACAATGACGATGTTCCTGATAGTGCCATCTCCATGCTGGAAAATGCGCCACCTAGCGCTGTTTACGGAGGCGAGCCATGGCACAGTCGATATCAACATGGTCACATGAGCGATGAGCGCCTTTCCGAAGCATTACGACGAGAAACCCAAAGCATTGATGCCCGGCAGCGTGAATATGAAGATGGAAGCCCCGACGACGATCGATCCGCAAATCCATATGATAGCTACGGTAATGATAGAAGAGAAATGTCGGTACAGTCGGACCCCAAGAAGAGAAAGCGCAATTTCAGCAACCGAACCAAGACGGGATGCATGACTTGTAGGCGACGGAAGAAGAAATGCGATGAAACCAAACCAGAGTGTAAGTATTCAACCTCCCGCATCCAAAAATAAACGTGCACATACTGACCAACCAATAAGGCACCAATTGTCTCCGAGGGGGTTTTGTTTGTTCTGGATACCAACAACGAGGCCCATGGCAGAAAACCGAGCAGAAGCAGGCGCCTATAGCACTGCAGTCAAAAACGGAATATGAAGGCCCAGCCTACCAATCATCGCCTTACGGTTTGGGACCGCCGCCGCGTAGGGAACCGTTGCCAGGTTATCGAGGTCAAGGCCTTCGTGTCGACCCACAACACGGCCGCCCCATTGATGTTGATGACGACCAGCCCAGTACTTCGACGCTACCCAGCGTTTCTGTTACAAGTCCTGACAATAATCGAGTTCCAACCATATCATACTCTGGACAAACAGCAACGCCCATCACAGCTTCAAGTAGTAGCCACCCGGATCGATTATTCAAGAAACCTTACGAGACACGGCCGGGACCTCTTCACGACCTTTCGAGACAAGAGACGCGACAAGAAGAGACCCTCACACCCCAATCAGCATCCTCGAACATAACTCAAATCATACATCCACAAATGAGTTCAGAAAGCCCTCACACCAATCCCCAGGTGGCAGCTCAACTAGCACTGGCAAACCTGGGCTCTACCACTCGACAACCTACCGCGAAGGAATTGATGCTGGCTGGCCGCCACTACTTTCCATTCGACAAGGAGCTTGTTCTTGAACGTGAGCGATGCAATGGATCATGTTGGCGTTTCAACGGAAGCACCAATCCCAACAATGGTGTCTCACCAGAAGAACGTGCCCGTCTCTTCCGAGATATCTTACAACCGAAAGAAATCTCCTCCCCAACTGGTACATCAGTTGTGAATCCAGCAGGTCGAGTTGGTGATAATGTGGTTGTGGAAGCACCATTCAATTGTGACTATGGTTATAATATTACCATTGGTCAAGATGTGGCCATTGGCAAGAATTGCACCATTCTTGATACCTGCCAAGTTACTATCGGCGATAGATGTAACATCGGACCCAACGTCAACATCTACACTACCACACTTCCCATCGATCCAAGAAAGAGAATGGGCTCCCGAGGTCTCAGCCTAGGAAAGAAGGTTACCATCTCGAACGATTGCTGGATCGGAGGTGGGGTGATTATCCTTCCGGGTATTCTAATTGGTGAAGGTAGTACGGTGGGAGCTGGATCCGTGGTGACAAGGGTAAGTTGATCAACTCTAATTTAACTCTTATTTTCAGCCGCACCCCACCAACATAATCCTTCGAAACGCTAACTTAGCTCTTCACTTAGGATGTTCCGAAATATACGGTTGTTTGCGGCAATCCTGCGAGGGTTTCTCGGGGCATCGGGACGTAATGGAAGGATGTACCATCGTCTCAACTATTTTTGACAGAGCCATTTTTTTGGTGTTGTGTTGTGCTTTTTATGTTTGCGTTTCCTTGTGGACATCGACGACCCTGCCGACGAGTCTCCTTTTTTATACCCCTTGGGCTTTTGATATATTATATCTGTTGTTTCTCTGTTGGTGCGTTGGTGTATGGGAAATGTGCACAAATACGTTACTTAACGATGAGGAGACCTTTTTCTTTTCTCTTCTTGTTTTTCTGTCTTGCATTAGGATCTTTTTTTTTTTTGTTTATAATTTTCTCTTTTCTTCATTTTCTTTTTTTTTACTCCTTTCCTTTTTGAAAGGGGGAAAAGGAAATATGTGTATAGGTAGGTATCGTGTATCATGGGTATGCATGGCTGGCAATGGATGGGATGGATAGGCCAGGATGGATGGGATTGATGGCAGGATGGGATGAAAGAAAGAATAGGGATGGGGAATGGGACAGGGATATCAACAGGATTGGTGGACATGGTATGGATGGATGGATATTGGATATAGGGTTTACTAGTTACTAGTTACTGGTTGCTAGTTGGTAGTTGCTGGTTGGCGGGAGGCATTTACTGGTTGCCAGTAGAATAGTATATTACATAAAAGGGAAGGGAAGGAGGGAGGGATAAGCGAACTAGGTATGGATGGATGGATTCATGGGGAGAGGGATGAATAAAGAAAGAAGTAATCATGATTATATTATATTATATTATATCATACTTTACTCTACTTGATCTACTCAACTTAACTCAGGAGAAAATCACTACATAATTAACTTAATTCGCTAATTAGCAAGTACTCTATTAACTCATAAGTAACTCGAGTAGTATTGGCCATTAGTAATACCCTGTAGCGCGCCCGCCCTTGCCCGCCGAACTCTACGTACACGGACTTAGTCGAGATATCCCTATATGACCTATAGGTATAAGCTCTACTAGGGCTACTAGTGACTATTCTTTAATTCGAGGTTAGGACTTTGGATGTTAGAGAACTGGAATCTGGATGTAGTATAGATTAAAACCTTCGTATCATTAAATAGTGTTACGAAGTATAAGTGCTTTAGAGGTAGTTATATTTTATACCTAGGACTATAGTACTTAAGTGTTACTAGATAGTTAAATCTACCATTTAACTTAACTTAGCGGGATTAGCTAGTTATACTTATTTAACTTAACTCGGATAGTACTTAAGTTAGGTTAAGTAGCGTAAGAAAGATATACTTAGCTACTTAAGTATATATAGGTTATACTTAGTTAGTAATTAGGTTAGAGTAGGTTTAAGTATATAGTCTAGTTAAGTAGGTTAGAGTAGCTAAATTAACTACTTAAGTATACTTAAGTAGTTATATAATAATAACTAAAGTATAAAATAATAAGTACTCTTTATTAGAATTATAGCCCCCTATCTAAAGAGCTAATTACTAGCGTACTTATAGCGGGTATTTATAAATATTTCCTTACTAAAATTAGTAGAATAGTATATCTTATACTATTTACCTTCTATTACCTAGTATAAGAGAGTACGTACTTAACCAAGTCGAAGTAGGTATACTAACTAGCTAGAGTACCTAGGGGGCGCTATAAGGCCTCCGGCTAACTAGTATAACTTCACTTAATTAGTACTCTAGCCTACTAAATTCTTAGTAAGTTAAAGTAAAACTAAAACCTACTTAAGTAGTATTAAGTAGGTATTACTACTCTACTTTATTCTATTTATTAAATATACTAGATATAAAGTATAAAGTAAAAAGTATAAAGAGAATAATTATTAGCTAGTAGTATATAGTATCCCCTGTCCTCGCTTATTTATACTTCTATTCTAGGTTTATTTATTAAATTTAGTAAGTTTTTTATCTTATTTTATTCTTATCTAAACTAATTAGTACGTCTTATTCTTACTAGGGTATTAGATAGAAGAGGGTATAAGTACTTCTAAAGCTTAGGATTCTAGGTTTTTATAGGTTTATATAAGTAGTTACTAGTTAGTAATAAAATAAAGGGAAATTAAATAGAAATATATATTATTAATCTATACCTAGAATGTCGGGACGTAAAGGTGGTTTTAATCACGTGGCTGCACTAGACCACTTTGGTACTAGTGCAAAAGCTGGAGCCTCAAGCTCACAGCTTCATGTATGATAACAAGAACAAGAATCATCACCAAAACCCAGAACCCAGAAACCTCTATTCTACTCGAGTAGGCCTGTATTCCCAACACTGATCAGTGGTTGAACTTACAGTCAACCACAGAACAGCTAGGAGTTATCAGA